>ML780086.1:438112-452909 GCA_009831015.1 Picea engelmannii | reverse complement strand
TTTTACAATATTAAATATTAATGTGAATGTAGGAAGGGTGTTATAAAAGAAAATGTTTTATCTTTTACTTTCTTAGTATATTTATATAGCATTTTAGGTCTTTCCCAACACTTAATTTCACTATAAATTCTATGAGAGTTTATTTTTATTTTAACCATATTACTTTTCTCTTTAAGCTAACAATATAAGAAATATAGTTTTGATCTTCTAATTTATGGTTAACAATCTTTTTATAATACACCAACTTTCTTTTATTCTCTATATCTTTATGGCACCATAATTTTTCTTTATATCTAATTGTGATAATGGTTTTGATATTATTGATATTTTGAAGAGTGACCTCGTGAATTCTCTAATGGTTTAGCCAATAAACAATGTCCTTATGCCATTCTCTCTTAAGCCACAAGTGAATTTTACTAGAATTCAAAGCAATGTTAGGAAATATTTTATCCTTCATGTGTTAATTATCTTATACTTGTAATATTAGGTATCTAATCATAATCTTACTCTCAATGAATGGAAATTGAGTCTTTAAGAAAATATCGGGATAGAGGTATTGCTTTACGATTATAAACTATAAAGTGCTTTTTGGATATGCTACTTTTCCTCCAAGTTTCTCTAAAAATATTTTAAGCACAAACTTCACAACAATAAAAGATAATTGGATAACAAAGGTATCAAAGAGGGATTTTTTGTTTGTTTGTCCCATAACCATAATACCATTTAAAAAAACAAAAACAAAAAAAACAATATAATCAACATCAAGTTAAAAGAGTAATAACTACCTTAATTAAAGTAATGTTAGTGCAACCCACATCTTCCAACCATCCCTCTAATTTATCAATATAAATTAAAAAAAATAAAAAATCATAAACAACTTTATTTAACCTCTACATTAAAATTAATTTATTTTGACCAACCTTCATTTAACTTAGTAATATTTTTCTGATCTAACATTATCTTTACAACTCTCAACTTTAAAAATAAACCTTTAAATCATCTAAATTTTTCCAAATGTTTTGACTAAATATGGTATAAAAAACTTCCTACATTACAATAAATAAAACCACATAAGAAATCAGTTTTATTATTTTTATAATAATGTATTTACGTGAACATGAAAAAACAGGAATACATTTAAAAACTTATGATAAAGTCATTAATTATTACTATAATTTTTTTTTCCGAGAAACATGAACTTGTGGAAATTGTCTAGCGACCCCGCGTTTTCATAAATTATTATATTATATTTTTTAAGATAGTAAACTTTAAAAAAATATTTTAAAAATCAAGTAAATTAAAGAGTGGAATAAATCTTTATTTTCAGTAAAACTAAATAAAGTACATAGACGTGAGAATCTTGACTGTCAATGGAATTCTAAATTGAAATATATCTAATCAGGTGCCTTCCTTTACGCTGTAGATGTCCCTCTATTTCAATTTTTAAAATTCCATGTTGGTTTTAGTTTCTTTTGAGTAACCCAATAAAAGTAAGGGATCCTTTTAAGAGGAAGTAAGGATTTTCTTTGAACATTATTATTATCCTTTTAAGAGGAAGTACGGACTTTCTTTGAACATTATTATTATTATTGTTTGTTGTGTTTTTTTAAAATAGGAAAGAGAAATTATATTGATAAATGTGGCAGTCTCAGGGATTGTCAGGTGGATACATGGGAATAAGAAGCTAGAGGAGGATCAACAGTGTCTCGATAAGATCTAGAAAAACTTATCAACTTAGTGGCCAAGGGACCTTCAAAATTGTTTTTTTTTTTGGGAGAGACCTTCCCCATTTTCTAGGATAAAGTCTATAGTAAATGCCCAGAATGCAGATGTAAAAGAAAAACATATAGAAAATTAAGTTGGCATGTTGGGATCTTGTTCAGATGGGATCTTGTTTAGATGGGATCTTGTTTAGTTGGTTCTGCAGATGAAGAAGTGACCTCTTTTGTGTTGTACCCTTGTGTTGATCCGGAGAGGGAGGCCCAACCATTTGCCAATTTTGTTGGAGGGATGTGACTTCTTCTTACGATTGAAAGACTTTTTCTTTCCATTGAAAGAGATGTTGTTACTGGTTGAATGATTTTTCCAGCTCTTTGCCATTGGGGCGAGCCCATGAACGTGTAGCAGGAGGTCAATCGGGGACTCAACCAGGACTTCTTTCAGCTGCTGAACTCAACGGGACCATGGAGGGGGGCGAGGTGCTAGCCAAATCCACCCCAGGGTCAGTTTTTACCAAACTTACTTGCCAAACTCTTCATGAAAAAATACAAGGCATTGGGGGAATTCTTTATATGAGGGATGTCATTGCAGTTCGAAGTGTTTACCTCCTGGTTTCTCCCAACCACACTACATGCACGGTGGACACAAGCGAGAGAAAGTCGAATCCCTGTTTTTCCTCTGAGTTGAAGTCCTGAGCTCGGAAGGGATGGAATGGTCGCACCTTCAATTTTCTCGGGTCTCATCATTACTGGTTTGCTTTGATTGGGCACATGTGGCGAAAGGTCTCCAACATATCCTTTAGAGCTCATGTGAATAAGGAAGCGATTGTGGGTGTCGATTCCAAAGCAATTCAGAGTGTCTCCTAGTGTAGGCCAGAGTGTGGGAAGGCGGCCAGTGGACAAGGGAAGGAGGGCGCTATGTGAAATCAGGGGGGCGAGAAAACCAGGGGTCGACATGAGGGAGAGGAAGACAAAGACTCAAGGGATGGAGTGATGACTGGTGAGGCCATCGGATTTTAGCAGGCCTTCTGAGAGGTTCACATCTAGGTTGGCTTGGAGATCTGCTTGGGAATTGAGTGAGTGGGCCACATGGAAAAACTGGATTTCCTTGAAAAAGGGAATTTCTTGTCTAGCTCTGCTAAGAATGGAGTTAAGAGTGAGGTTGCTGGGAGTTTTATTGAGCAACAAATAGGAGAGGATGAGACGAAAGTCTCCGAGCACAGTGAGGATGGGGATGCCTTTGTCCTTGGCTATATTCCGGCCTTTAAGAAGAGCATAGGCTTCAACCTGGTTGTTGGTTGCTTTTCCTAAGCTCCAAACATCAGTGGTTTCCAATTGACCTCCTGAACAGAGAATCACCCCTCCCGCACTTGCTGTTCCAGGATTTCCTTTTGAAGCGCCATTGAAAAATAGGGAGTGAGTCTTTCTATTTGTGAGCCATTTCTCTAGCTGCCTCTTGTTGAGTTGAAGTTGCCAGGCTGGGCAGAAGGTGGCAGAAGAAGTGTCACTAAATTTGATATTCAGGCTTCCCACCCATGTGCTTTCTGAGCTGTCCAAATTCTGAAGTGCGCTGGCTAGGAGATTCTTTTGGGAGAGATGCTTTGAGAGCAGGCTGGCAACCCTGTTGGCGGTCGATGCAGGGAGATTGAGATCTCTCGCAAAGAGTGCTTTGTTTTTGGCTAGCTAGATTTTCCAACTGACAAATTTGGGTAAGGCTATCCAGATTCTCTGGAATGCTGCTTTGTTCTTTAAAGAGCCTTTGGATCTAGATTTCCAATTCTGAAGGAGATGGTTGATGGTGTTTGGCCACCTGACTTTATTGTATAGGTTCTGAAGAATAATCTCCCAAACCCTGTGGACATAGCTACACTTGAGAAAAATTTGATGGATGGTGTCAGAATCTTTCTTGCAGAGAGCACAACTAAAAGGGCCATGGATTCCCCTTTTGCTGAGATTCTCACATGTTAGGATTTTCCGATGGAGCAAGGTCCAACAGAAAGTATTTATTTTGGGCAATCCATCAGTGTTCCAGATATTCTTCCAATGGTATGATTTGGGAGAAATTTGGGTATCATTTAGAAGGGCAATGAATCCCTATTTGACTGAGTAATGTTGAGCCTTCTAGCAACGAGAGTCTTTAGCATTGAGAGAGGTGGGGGCACAACCTTTGAGTCTAGAGATGAGGAGGCAGGAGATGGTTGAAGATTTGCAGGGAGGTTTCCAAGGTCCCAACTTAACCATTTGCCAATGGTTCTATTCCAACTAGAGATGTCATAAAGAGATCGTTTACCTTGATCAGAAAGCCAAGATAGTATCAGGAGGAGGGAGGCTTCCTATTCCAGGGGGGCAGATCCATGAATTCTGTCAGTAGCTAATTTGATATTTTTCCCATTACCTGATGACCAGGATAGATTGTTTTGAATGAGGGGGAGGGAGGTTTTCAGGAGATTCCATATTTGAGAGCCACTTTTGCCTGGGGAGGATGATCCAGGTAGTGCAATATGCTTTTAGAGAAGTATTCATGAAAAGTAGCCTTTTTCCACCATTCATTTTGTTTGGTGACCATTCTCCAAAGAATTTTGGCACCTAGAGCAAGATTAAGAAGAAAGGGATCTCTTATTCCAAGTCCTCCTATGGATTTGGGAGTTTTGACAATATTCCAGTTTATGAGATGATGGCGTCTGATGTTGGAGCGACCTCCTTGCCAAAGAAATCTCCTAATTTCTTGGGAAATTTCTTATTTAAATTTCCCCGGGGCCAGTAACATAGAGAGATGGAAAATAGGGAGGGAAGAGAGTATAGATTTAATGAGGATGACTCTTCCTACATGATTTAGCCAAAGGTAGCCCCACTTATTGAATTTTTCTTTTATCTTGTTTAGGGTATTGTTCCAAGACGTGGAGGAGGATGATTTTATGGAGATGGGGATGCCAAGGTAGTTGAAAGAATGCCAAGTAGTGGTACCAGTGAAATTGAGGATTCTGGTGATAGTCTGCATTTCATGTTGGGGAACATTCCATCCATAAATTTGACTTTTGAGCTCATTGACCTTTCCTCCCGAGGCTGTTGTATAGTCATCCATTGCTTCTTTGAATCTTGTTTCTATAATAGTTGAGGCCCCTCCCAACAAGATGGTATCATCCACGAATTGGGAGTTGTTTATTCTTTTGACTCCTTGATCTATTTTGATCCCAGGTATGAGTTTGTTTTCTCTTTCTTTGTCTAGCTTCCTATTGAGGGCTTCAACCATGAGGATGTAAAGGATGGGAGAGAGGGGACAACCTTGTCGCAGTCCTCTGGAAAGTTGGAAGAAGGGGGTGGGTCTCCCATTTACAAGGGAGGATATCCAAGGGGAATGAATGCAAGCGTGGATCCAGGAAAGGAAGAGGCCATTGATACCAAACCTGGAGAGAACTGCCAGAAGGATGTTGTGCCTGACCCTGTTTAAGGCATTTTCCATATCGAGTTTAATGGCCATGCCTTTCTCTTTTCTAGATTGACTTGAGTGAATAACCTCTTGTAACAAAATAATATTATCAACCATTTTTCTCTTTTCGATGAAACCTCCTTGGCTAGGGGAGATGAGGGAGGGGAGGAAGGGCTTTAATCTGTTGGCAAGGATTTTGGAGACAATTTTGTAGGAGACTTTGCAGAGTGAGATGGGTCTAAATCTGTTGAAGGATGAGGGGTTGGAGTCTTTGGGGATAAGAGCCAAGAAGGTGGAATTCGTTCTCCCTCCTATCAAGGAAGTTCTTTAAATGTATTGGATCATTCTGATCAAGTCTTTACGAATGGTCCCCCAACACTTTTGGTAGAAGTGGGCCGAAAACCCATATGGTCTCGGAGATTTGTCTGGGTTCATTTATTTTATGACAGTCCAAACCTCTTCTTCCGATATGATCTTGCAAAGTTGTTCATTATCCTCGGATTTTAGGAGCAGGGGAATGGGGTCGAGCATTTTATCCAAGGAATCAAGGTTATAAGTGGGTTGCTCCTTGTAGAGGGCTTCAAAATGACAGGAGGCTGCTCTTTTTATTTGTTCATAATCTGTAATCAAGCGACTGTCCTCAGTGGTTATTTCAGATACCTTGTTTCTCCAAATTCCGCTCTTAGCTTGTTTATGGAAAAAATTGGTATTTGTGTCCCCTGCTTGAAGCCAAAGGCTTCTTGATTTTAGTCTCCATTGCTCTTCTTCAGTTTTCAGAGTTGAGATATAGATTTTGAAAGTGGCTTTCTCTTCTTCTAGTGTAGAAGGATCTGCATGTTCCACATCCAATTTCTCTCTTAGATTGTCCATCTTTTTTTCCAGCTGATTTTTAGAACAACCTAAATCGACCGGTTTGGATTTGATCCAGATTTTCAGAGGTTCTTTAAGTTCACTAATTTTTTTTCCCATATATCTATGGGGGAGCCATTGATCCATTGGTTCCACGTCGAGTCAATAATGGTGAGAGCAGAGGGATCCAAAAGCCAATGTGGGTTAAAGAGGAAGGGGATTGGTCCAAGATTAAGAGGCTCAAAAAGAAGAAGGGATATAGGTCGGTGGCCGGATCCAGTCCATGAGAGGATGGATGAAGTAGGGATAAGAGGGGAATTGAGAAGTGGGATGCTAAGGAAAAATCTATCTAGCCTAGCCGCGATATGGGTGGAGCCAGATCTATTATTGGACCAGGTAAACTTGCCATTTGTGGGCTTAATGTCTAAAAGATCCCAAGAGGAGGAGAAGTCTTCCATAAGCTCCCTATAGGGGTCTCAGACTAAATTGCCTCCTATTTTTTATTTGTTGCATAAGGTGGTGTTAAAGTCCCCCGCCGCTATAAGATTCGAACTTCTTACCTCATTGGAGAGTGATAAGAGGGAGTTCCAACATTGGGGTTTCTATTGAGGGGTATATGGCATATAAATGTTGAGAATCCACATAGATATACCTGATGGGATGTGTGTAAGATTGAGGAACATCCAGTTGGGTGACTCCTTCACATTGTTGATGCTAAATACTTGCGGATCCCATAGTGTGCAAATGCCTCTGGATGTCCCTGCTGCACTGATGGATTTTCTTTTTCTATTTTTCCACATTAGATCTGTGGTTTTCAAAACCTTCTCTGCTTGCTTCTTAGTCTCCTAGAGAAGGAGGAGGAGTGGTTTTTCATATTTGATGAGATGTCGAACCATTTCTACTTTTTCTTTCGAGCCTAGTGCTCTACAGTTCCACGATAGGACTTTTATCATTTGGAATGTGATTTGGGGTTGCCTCCTTTCGAGGCGACTGGGCCATTTTGACTTCGATGGGATCTAGTTTCTTTTTTCAACATTTCTTCCATATTTTTTTGCTTTCCCGATTTTTTTTCTTGGTTCGCTAGTTCTTCTCTTTTCGGTTTATTGGGTTTGTGACCTATTTTCTTGGGTGGGGTGTAACCATCGAGTGTTTCGATTATTCTTATGTAATGCCTTGGAATTTATATGGTTGTCCTTCATGTTGGAATTTCATGGCTAATTCCTTAAAATCCATGGTGATGGGTCCAAGAGTGTGTAACAATTCAACACCAAGCATAATGTCACAACCACCCATGTCAATAGAAAACATGTGAGATTTCAGGTTATACCGACCAATTTGTAGGCACAAATTTTCACAACGCCCCCCCACATTTCATGGAACCACCATTGGAAATAATGATTTGAAAATTATTGACATCATGGATATAACAATTGACTATTATAGAAAGATTTGCCTCACCCCATGCAGTCTTGCACAAAAGGCCTTTTTCCATTTCCCTATGCAGACTTGTCATCCCTTTTTACAAATCCCAGAGCTAAAAATACAATTTTTCCACATATACGCACCTTGCCTACTATACAACATGCGTATACGCCGGTTGCACCATTAAAACCCTTGTAAATCAGGAAATGTGACAAAAAATGAAAAATAGTGTCAGGTTTCCATGTCACGACAGGAGATCAATGATCCTTGGCCTTCCATATATTGGAAATGTTCCGACTCAGCCCTTCAGTTCCACTTGAAGGCTATAAATGGGCCAATTCTAAGCTATGGAAAGGAGGAGAAAGAATTCAACTTTGAGAGAAAAGTTACTCTGGAGGAATTATTCACTTCACATTGAGTCTGCATCCCTTTATCCTTTAATTCTGAACACATTGCTCAGACCCCAAGCTCTTCCCTTATTGAGTGAGAACTCCATTGTCTCTCTTACATGAGATTTCCTTTGGTGGAGGATTGAAGTGGTGGAAGCCCAACTGGAAGGAACTTAGTTTCTTGGTTCCGAACCGTGCCGACACAAAAGTCTGTAACTTATTTATTTCTGATGATTATATCTTAATAGAAATACTCTTTTCTCATCCAATTGATATCTTTCAAATATTTTAATTATTATTCCATGGGCACATTTGTTATGAATGGTTATGGATTATGCTATTGAATGTGATTGGTTGTCGAGGACTAGTTGGTTGTTGAGGACTAGTTGCAGGTATATTTCTTTGGGTCAAGTGCTCAACGGTGGACTTCATCGAACATCCAGACAAGGTAGGCATTTTATCTTGTCTTGATAGGATATTTTTTTATATAGAATACTTGTGGATTGAGTTGGTTTTGTAGTTTTCACCAGGGATTCTTGTGGTTTTTAGCGTTATGTTGATCGTTCGTAACTACAGACATGTATTTTCGCTACCCAACATATAGGATAGATATCCATTCCATCATGCACATTTGCATTGTCCTATAACTGTCACTCATATGCCTTACGTACGAACCCATTTTTTGTGAGACAGAACCCTCCATCTACTACAAACGTGTCGTTATCAAATGGTAGAGACTTACCAAACATGGGTACCATAGTTAGATCCTCTGCTCCATTTGGTGCCCATGCCAAGATTTTTTTCGTAGGACCAGGTGTCCCTTATAGATAATACATGAATTTATGCTGAGCCTCATTTCTCACTCATAAACATGCTGACCTATACCTAGAGGACTCCCAATCGAGTTTGATTTAAGATTTTTTCCAACTCATTTTCAAAAAGAGAAAAGATTGCCGAGTGAACTTTTCTCTTTCACAGTCGTAAATTGGATTTGAAAGGACATCTATTTGGTACAAGTTTATCCCTTTTTCAAACCAAGTAGACTAAGATTATTAAAAAGGACATTTTTTGGTGTTAAGTTGTGATTGCATCTCATGCCCTTGCTTGCAGTATTGAGCCTATAGCTGGTTCTTGCTTTGCATTATAAAATCTTTGCCTCAACAGTTTTGCATCCTCAACCAAGCAAAGCCTCGTTTATATCCTTCGCAATTTGACACCCTATACCCAGGAGGGAACATTCCCCTGAGTTTCCATCTCCCACATGCACCTCCTTGCATTGAGCATAGGTATGTTCCACTGCTAGAACTAGTTTTGATTACTTGCGACACTCATTTACTCCTCTATATCATAGCATTCATTTGACTATGAAAAACAAAAAAAAGATGGGTGGGAAGGGAGTACTATCTTATATTGGAAGAAATCATGTCTCCTTTGAATAGAGCACAAAATTATTGAGTCCACTTGTCATCATAATTTTGGGTTTAGCATGGCCTTAGGAAGCTGAGCTCGTTACAAAGAGTTTTCTCCCCCGACTGATTACTCTTCTAGTCCCTATGAAGAGTTTGATTGATGCCTCCTGCATCTCATGGTTTCATCATTGAGTCTATGCTTCCAGAGTCTTCAATATGTCTCATGATCTTGTTCAAAGGATGTCTATCAACCTATGTCAGCCATTCCTCATAACTCTTGACTTTTCATGTCAGCCATACTGTAATGTTCCCAAGCAAGTGGGGACATTACAAATACCCTCAATTTGTCTTAGAATCACATGATTTTGTAGTCCTATTCCACACACTGGTCCTAATTTTCTCATTGGTAGGTAACCTTGAACCCAACAATCACCATTTCATCATCGGTCATTGACTGGGTGGTTTCCCTTGTGTTCGACGGAAAGACATCTATTCACACACTGGGATTCATGTAGTGTATTGGATGCCATTAGCCTTATTGGTGGTTTCCTCACCTTTATCAACAGTTTTCTTGATTGGCTGTTATTTAGAGGGTCTTTTTCGTGTACTGCTTGCACTTGGCACACACAAAAGATGCATAGGGTCATGGGTTCGTGAACATGTTCTTCGTCCGATTTCCTCCAAATCATCAAGCTCCTGATTTGTACCTCGTGCTGAATGATGAGAGATGCCTTAATGCTCTCCTTTCAATGGGTCTCCTTCAATTGAATTCATCCCATCTATTCTAGAAACGAGACCTAGAGTCCTATGAGTACCTAGAGGCTTGTAGTCATTAGTGGCAAGTTCTCTTGCCATCGACAGTTGGAAATAAATCAATGTCTCTTGATCGCTGGATTCTTCAAGTGTTCGACCCCGAATCCTTTATTCACACTTGTAATAATGTACTCGGTGCCTTGATACCTACTTTCATCATCGATAGGTTGTCTCGCGTTTGTTAACAGTATACCTCAATGACCGATAATCAAATGAAGTCTCATTGTGTTCGACCTCAACTCCTTTATTCACACGATGTAGAATTGCACCTTTGGCAGATTTTGTAGAAGACTTGAAGACATCAGTATGTGGCCACACCTTTTATGAGCTGTTTCTTCCTTTTCATTGAACCGGTACCTATGTGACTTCAATAATCATGGGAGATCAGATTGTACTCCATTGTATACAGATATCTTCAGATTGATTTTGAGACTGGTTCTACTAGGCCTTGTTCATGACTATGATAACCTTTGGCATGTAACTGCATTTTATTTTCCTATTCATGGCCATAGATAGTTGTTTGGCATATTTTCACATGGATTTGCAATGTAGTTCAAATTGGCAACCATGTATGCAAAGTCAATACAGATTGTAATGAGCAACTAGTTCTTCCAACTAGGTCCCCATTACTCCAATTCTGGGTTTTTATAATGTATTTTGACCATCGCATATACTCCTTTGACCTCACACATTAGGGGGCATCTGTTATAGCAATATTTTCCTCACCCCATGAAATCTTGCACAAAATGCCTTTTTCTATTTCCCTATGTAGACTTGTCATCCATTTTTACAAATCCCAGAGCTAAAAATACAATTTTTCCACATATACGCACCTTTCCTAATATACATCATGCGTATATGCAGGTTGCACCACTACAGCCCACATACATCGGGAAATGTGCCCAAAAATTAAAAATAGTGTCGAGTTTCCATGTCATGATAGGATATCAATGATCCTTGGCCTTCCATATACTGGAAACGTTCCGACTCGGCCCTTTAGTTCCACTTGAAGGCTATAAATAGGCCAATTTAGAGCTATGTAAAGGAGGAGAAATAATTCAACTTTGAGAGAAAAGTTACTCTAGAGGAATTATTCACTTCAAATTGAGTCTGCATCCCTTTATCCTTTAAGTCTGAACACATTGTTCATCCCCCAAGCTCTTCCCTTATTGAGTGAGAACTCCATTGTCTCTCTTACATGAGCTTGTATTTGGTGGAGGATTGAAGTGGTGGAGGCCCAAATGGAAGGAACTTAGTTTCTCGGTTCTGAACCATACCGACACGGAAGTCTGTAAATTATTCACTTTTGTTGATTATATCTTAATAGAAATACTCTTTTCTCATCCAATTGATATCTTGCAAATATTTGAATTATTATTCCATGGGCATATTTGTTATGAATGTTGATGGATTATGCTATTGAATGTGCTAACATCATATATTATCACCATATGCTTGCGTTGCTTGGTTGTTGAGGATTAGTTTCAGGTATATTGCTTTGGGTCAAGTGCTCAATGGTGGACTTCATCGAACATCTGGATGAGGTAGGACTTTTATCTTGTCTTGCCAACATATTTGTTTATATAACATACTTGGGAATAGAGTAGATTTCTGCAGTCATTTCCATTTGTTGTGGTTTACCCCTAGCCATAGAGATATTTTCCTCATAACATTGACTTCTTGAGCAAGGCGACGATGAATGAAATTATGAGTGCTGCCACTGTCAACTAGGATGATGAATTTCCTTTGGTTAATGTAACCAATCAATTTTAGGGTTTGGGGAGAAGAAAAACCAGTGAGAGCATAAAGTGAAATTGGTGGTTCAAGTTTAGGAGGATCAAAGGGTGGTGTAGGATCATCTGTTTTGGGTAGCTCTACTTCAAGTGAAACCTCAACCTCTTCATCAAAAACATCCTCTGAAATGTCCATAAAAAGTCTATGTTCTTTACACTTGTGCCCGATAAAGTATTTATCATCACAATTGTAGCAAAGACCCTTGAGTTGGAATTCAACCATTTCTGCCCATGTTAATTTTTGGACCTTGAGAGGAGGGGAACGAGGAGCAGGGGTGGTGTGTTTTGGGTGGGGAACAAAAGTGGGTTTTTTCCTCTGGGCCAAGATGACATGTTGTGCCTCCTTGGCATGTTTAGTTTCTTCCAACAAATTCTGGGGGTGAGCCATGATGACTCGGGCTCATATTTCATCCTTGAGGCCACTGATAAAGCATTCCCAGAAGAAGGCATCTGTCATGCCCTCCATTTGAAAATCCAAGTGCTCAAAGGAAATGATAAAATATTCCACTGTGCCAGACTATTTCAACTTGGCTAGATGTCCTAAATGGTGGGTGTCTGTGTCAAAGAATTCATACAACTCAACAACAAACCATGTCCAAGAAAAATACCCTTGGCGTGCATTTTGGTGCCATTTCCACCATTGCCATCATTTTGGATCCAAATAGAGAATGTCGTAGCGCATTTTGGTCAACTTATCAGTAATTCCATGGAGGGAGAAATAGTGTTCCATCTGAGTAACCCAAACTTGTGGATCCAAGCCATCAAATTTTTTCACCTTGACTCGAGGAAGATGGGGGTCATGAGATAGGGAGTTAGAATGAGAGTTTAGAGTATGGTTGGAGTCAACACCTTTAATATAGAGAGGTGGGTCAAATGAGGAAGGGATCTAAAATTTTTTCATGAATTGTTGGAGAGTGGAATTGATTTGAGCAATTTGGTTACTGAGCTGTTCTTGGATGTGGTCCATTTTGGCATGAATGATAAGAATGTTATTATGCACTTTGGCCTGAAGGGAAGTAAGGTCAGTGCTTAGTCTCTGATTGGTTTCTTCTTGGTGGGTGGGATCCATGAGGGAATGAGGGGTGGGTCGATGGATAAAAAATTAAATAAGTGATATATACCACTATGATCAGTGAAACGAGAGGAAGCCAATGGGATAAGTGGGAAATAAGGGTGTCGGGAAGGGTATGGGTCCATGGGGTAGAAAAAAGGTTAAGAATGATAGGTGTCACAACGATCAGGGTGAAAAGGTGAATCCAATTAGATAACTCTCAAATAAGGGCGCATATAGGACCCATAACTGGATAATACTGTAATGTTCAAATTCTCAAATTCTTAACAGTAAAAAATGTGTAGTAATTGCACAACCAGAATGCAGGAGGAAAGGTTGCACAACAACAGATCTTGTCTGTTCCTTTTCTAATTATTTTCCATCCCAAGGGTTATGGTTTTCAGGGTTGCTACATAAAAGTTTTTTCCCTGTGCTATATCTCTCTGATATACATGTGGGGTTGAACAATAGTACTCGGCCTAGTATCTCAGGACACCAACTAAGGAGGCTAGACTGTACCCTTAGTCGTACTAGCCGATTACCCAGGTACTACATAGTATCTTCCTAAGTGATATTCTTGGTGGAACTATACCAGTCAGGCGGTTGATCGATTGACCTATGGTTGGTTTAAAAATACCTAGGGGGGCTCCCAATATACCAGAGGTACTTGGAAGAGAACACCCGTATACATGTGTTGTCTAATGCGCTACCACTCGAAGGGGTACCAACATAGGTTACAAGGGTGTTTAACAATGTGAGCTTAAAAACCTCTTGTATTTCCTGTGTGTATGATTCCCCAACTGTGGATTTATGTGTTGAACGAAAAATCACTATAGTTTAAAGACGTCAAAACATGTCTCTACCTTGAAAAAAAATTCAACCCACAATTCCTTCCAAGGAAAGTGCCCTGATACCACTTGTAAGGTACCTAATGTAATATAATATGCATAAACATGAATATTCAACATATATCAATTGGAACAACAAAATATGAGAAGAACAACTCCAGAAATAATACCTTTATTCAAAGAAATCAATTTAGAGCCCTCTTTGAAGGGGCAAACTCAAGCATAGTAGAGCCCTGTTACAATAATTCTCAAGAAATTGTGACTTTGTGTTATAGCACGAAATTCGACATCTATGCATTTGTGACATGGACCAACCGTTTTTCCTAGCTTTCTAATCAAAATCCCAACTTCCCTCATGAAGGTCACTTAAAAAAAATTAACTTTTTCTTATATCTGCAGGTTTCCTTTGTGCAACACATGGACATCCACACCTTGTTAACTTGCATCACGCGGATACCCTAAAAAAATGTGAAAAATAATATAATTCCACATTTTCGGGCGAGATTTTTGGTTGGGATCATTTCCCAACCTCCCTAAGCACACACCAAATGGAATTCAATCTCTTTAACCTCTCAAAGATGGTATAAATACACCATTAGGGGCATGGAAGAGGAGAGGAATTGAGGTGCAAAATCATGCTAGAAAAATTTAGCAAGCTTCCTATACCCCTTTATTCTCTGAGTAGCATCTCATACCTGGAAAATCCTTTTCCAGTGTTCCTTCCTTCTCTTTATAACTACAGGGTGTGTTTCTATCCCTATTGAATTATCCAAGGCAAAGCCTCATCATCGGTATTTGGAGGAACCTAGGGAAGTTGGATCCGAACCAATACTAAAGGTTGAATCAAGTTGTAACTACCTTTCTCACATTGTTGTCAATAGAAGAGTTCTCTTCCCCACCTATTGTGTGTTTATTGGTTCATTGAGATGTTATATGCTAATGTCTTTCCTATATATCTTTGAATCTATGCACATGATATATACTATTTGAATGTATAACTACCTTGTAGCGGCCTATTCTTGGTTTCCTATTGCAGGCTAGTTCCGAAAGAGATCAGGAGTGCTTCAAGAAGTGAGAG
>ML780086.1:364741-398462 GCA_009831015.1 Picea engelmannii | reverse complement strand
GGTGATGATCCCAAGGATAATGCACATTAGTTGGTGATGATCCCAATGTTGCATGGTGATAATCCCAATGTAGCATCTAGACTCCACTCAAATGATCAAACTGAAGTGAAAACTGAAGAGAATATTCTCCTAGAGGAATATTCTCCCTAAACTTTAGGAGACTGAATAATGACTAATAAACATAGGGAAAACCTTAGGAAAAATAAATCCTAGGTGTGTGTGAAGTACTCCAACAAATCTTCTTTAGAGCCCTAACATCCCTTTCCTTTTTTTTATTTTCCCATCTCACTGCCTCCCTTTTAACTCGCTTTAAGTTTGCAACAAATTGGTTCCTTGCAGCTTCTCCCCCCTCAACAAAAAAGGGTTCCCAACACTCTTTGACTAGGGTTTGAAAACTCTCCTCTTGAGCCCACATCGGGTTGAATTTAAAGGGGCTCAAAGGCTTTCTCGAGCCTCCAACTATTTCGCAGTGCCCCACTTATAATCTCATTACATTCTTATCATTTATCTAATTAAAATACCATATATATATATATATATATATATATATATAATAATAATAATAAAATATTTATAAAATATTATATGAGGTTAAAAATTAGATTTACTTTTATTTCATTATATTTTATATAAAAATAATGAATTATTGGTATAATATTACATTGTTATACAAATTTAGATGTATCTTTAATTTGAATTAATAAAAAAAAATTTAAATTGAAAATATAATTGAGTTAATAATGAAACAAATTAATAATAAGATATATGATTTTATTAAAAATAGTTTTAACAATGATTATAAGGGATATTGGTTTTTTTTCACATAGAATTTAAGTTGAAATCATCTTTTAGTCTTGGAGTAAGATCTAATATTTCTTTTGATTTGCTAAGAGCTTGTTTTCCTTGGATGTAAGGAAACATGTTAATGGCCCAAGATCGAAAGGCATCTACTACGAGCAGAATTCTGCCCTTTATAGACCATCAATAAGTCATTTTAGAAGGTATGTTTTTCCTCGAATAACGATGATGAATCAACTCACTTTTATGATTAACAACCAATAATACTATCATCATTACTAAGTAATCATTAATTATAATAAAGTTTACTTCCTTGAAAAAAAAATACGACGACAATGACACCACATCTCTTCCAAAATATGAAAGAAAATAAAAATACCACTTACATTTCAAAAGTTAAGTTATTTATCCATTTACATGTCAAAAGTTAAGTTATTTATCCATTGAGATGAAGCTAGCTAGATTTTTTTTTTTTGAATTTAAGTTTCGTAAAATTCTTTGTTTCATGTTATATCTTCCATGAAGGGAGAAAAACACAAGGTAAGAGTTTTAAAAGGAAGTAATATTTCTTATTGTTATTTTGAAAGTGTTGAAAGCGTAAGAGGTAAGGCATCTTAAGTTTGAAAAATATTTTGGTTTGATTTTAATTATATTAAAAAGGTTATTTTACGGTAATGTCAATGTCACATTAAGGTTGATTTGTTTTTAAATAAAACTCTCCTATTACCATTATTTTGGTTTAGGATTTTTGGGTAATTATAAATTTCCCAATAGTGATAACTTATGGAGCTATTACTTTTATATACATTATTTAGTTTGATTATGTTACAATAGTTTTATAATAATCACATGTTCCTAAGTGACATATAAGGTATTTATAGTAGTTGTGAATAGGTTTTGAACTTGTGATCCTTTTAAATTTAAGGATCTGAGTTACTAAGTTATAAGTGGAATCGAAGAGAAAATTGATGGAGCGTAGGGGTTTTTTTATTTTAGGTTTTGGCGGGATATCCATTATAACACTTTTTTCGAAGTTTACGTCGGCTTTCATGGTGGACTTCCGTTTTTAGAAACTGGTTTTACAGGTTCCAGGAGTCGGGAACCTTGTGAAATCCTTCCTAGCCTTGGTGGTTTGTTTGGGCCGTTTCCATCTCTTCATTGATTTCATTTAAGTGTTTTGATGACCTTATTTATTTGTCTTTATTGCTCGTTTCTTGGGACGATTTGGAGGTAGGGGCCCACGAGATGTGATCGGCCTGCAAGATCAGTGGTGACAATAAGTTGTCAAGCTGGCAACTCCTAGGATGGAGTTTGAAGCTAGCGGTTTATTGGGCACGTCTGACGAGGAGGACTTGGATCGTGAGGGTCTTTTCAAGACAGTTGATGAGTTATGTGGATTAAGTGTTGGTCATAGGCATTTAGGAAACACACTAAACCAATTGCAACAGTCACCTCCAATGCTATCTTCTCTTTTTTCTCTTGGTAAAGCTCCTTGTGATAGTAAAGTGTTGATTAACCAGCCTTCCCGGCCTCCTTCTACAAGTGGCCTGCCTGTGACTTCAAACAATGCTCAAGCGAGTGAATTTCTGGTGAATGGTATTAAGGATGGAAGTGGTTTAAACGGTGTGGACTTTAGGACTACCAAGGATCCCTCCACGACTCGCTATCAGTGTGGAGTTGAGAGTCTTAAGGTTTCTAGAACCAGGAAGGCTACCAGAGTCTGGAAGCCGAAAAAAGTGCGTCGTCGTCTGGTTATTGGTATGGACATCGGGCTTGAGGAGACATGCCAACTTGCACTGTGCGCCTTATTAGGACGTTTCACTTATAAACATAAGTGTAATTTATCCTTCTCGGATTGGATGAAGGAGGTTTGGCTCCCTCGGCTTGGTTATATCCCGACATTCACGACGCTACCTTGTGGATGGTTTAGTCTACTTTTTAAGACCCCTGAAGATGCAGAGAGCATATTAAATTTGTTCTGGCATTATAAGGGTGGCAACTTAATGCTAAAACAGTGGAGAACAAGCTTTAATCTGGTAACTGAATACTTCAGTTACAGGCATGTTTGGGTGTTGTTACCAGGATTGCCTTTGAATCTCTGGAATTTACCCGTGCTTACGGCCATTGGGAATTTACTCGTTCGCTTCTTGAAAATTGATGAAGCTTGTCTTCTCTCGACAGAAAAACATTTGGCGCGAGTGCTGGTCGAGTTAGACTTGCATGCGGGTCTAATGGATTCCATTGAACTGGAGTGGAGAGGTCAAGTATCGGTCCAACGGTTGGACTATCTTGGTCTACCTTTTAGATGCACCTTCTGTAGGCAAACGGGTCACCTAAGGAAGGATTGCCACTCTGCTTATGTTTCCATTGAGGAGGAAGACGAACTGAATCCTGGCTCAGTAGACCTGCATTATATGGAAGAAAGCTCGAAAGGTCAGAGCCCATTGGGAGAATGTGTTATAGAGGGCTTGAACGAGTCACTGGTTGGTGCTTCCAATACACTCCTGGGTAAGCTCAAATTTTTTTGTCCCTCTCTTTTTTTAAAGCTCTCCTTATGGGAAAGGGATTTCTCGAGAAATTTTTCCTTGTTACTTGCAATCTCTTCGGTTACTACTGGGAAGGGGATGGATTCCATTGATGGGGAAGCGGCCTTAGGGAACCCTAAACAGGTCCTGTCTTGATCATTTAATGCCACTCAGGATCCTGTGACTTTATCCCCTTCGGATCCTCATCCTATTACCTTGTCCTCTCAACTAAAACCTACTATTGTTACGACTGTTTCTGACCCTCCCCTAGCTCCTGTAAGCGAGTCTTTAGCTACTTCTTCACGAGAGCCTACCGGCCTGATACCCATTCAGATTTTTTGGGGATCAAAGGTTTATGTTAATCTGAATTGTGATTTTGGTGATGCATTGCTGTCTAATAGACCAGATCTTAGTAGGAAGTTGGCCTATTCAAGAGGACTGAGTTCTGAGGTGTCTCCTATTAAAACAAGGAGTGCTCAGAAGAAATAAGAGCTGGGCCCTTCTACTTCAGATTTACCATCTTCTTCTTCTTTGGAAAAGGGGGTGCTTAGAGGCATGAAAGCCCTTGCTAGGCTAAGTCATGATCCTCCTCACCCTAATTGTTAGAGGGGTGGGGGGGGGGCCTAAAATTGCCCTCTTTGAGAAGGTTAATATATTCTACTAATCCAGATATAATCTTCCTCCAGGAAACTCTTGTGGATGAGGTTAAAGCTAGGAAGTTTTTGCTTACTTTGTGTCCCTCTTGGATGCTCTCGACTGTGAGCTCGGTGGGGAAGTCGGGAGGGCTCTTGGTGGCGCGAAATCCAAATTTGTTGGATTTGCAACCTTTCTTATGTGCTAGTGGTATTCTATTGACAGGTGTACATATCCCTGATAAAAGAAGGATTAGCTTTTTAAATGTATATGGCCCGTGCTCTAGACACAGATTATTCTGGGAGAAATTGGAATCTAGTGGACTTCTTGACCTGGGAAATCTTATTATTGTAGGATATTTCAATTTCATGACTGGATCTGATGAAGTTTGGGGGGCTTCAGCCTTGTTAGATTCGCAAGCGGTTTTTTTCAGAGACCTGTTCTTGAGACATCACTTAACTGATATCAAGCCTACGGAGGTGGTTCCTACATGGCGCAATTGTAGGATGGGGACGGATAACATATCTAAGATATTAGACAAAGTCTATGCTTCAGTTGAACTGCTTGAAGATTCGACTCTATTCAGATCATGGGTTCACCATCCTTACATTTTTTACCATGCACTAGTTCTTTTTCAACTTGATTATGGGTTCAAGTCCATGTCCTATCCATATAAGTTTAATTCGGTCCTGTTGAAGGATAATAGCTTCGGGGAATTGGTTAGATAAGTGTGGAATACCTAGCTGGAGTCTATGGGAGGAGGCTCATAGTCTAGATTAGTAGGAAAGCTAAAAACCCTGAAGGCTAGGGTGAGAAAGTGGTTAGTGAGTAAGAAGAAAAGTGAACGACAGATTTACTCTCATCTTGAAAAAGATATCATTACCCTGATGAAAGAAAGTCTTGATCATCCTCTTGAGACTGACTCACTTAACCGACTAAATGCACTTGAAAAAGATAGGAACAAAATGTTACTGGCTGAGGAGGAATTGTGGTGCCAGAAGAGCAGGGCTAATTGGATCCTGTCGGGTGACAAGAATACTAAATTTTTCCATAAGTACGCCAGCTTCAGGTGAAACAAAACACACATTTGGGAGGTTAAGGATGAATCTGATCAAGTTTATATTGGGCAGGAGGCTATTAAGGCAGAAGCTTTGAGACATTTTAGTACCTTTTACAAAGAATCACACCTTTCGATAGTGGATTAGATTGATGCAGTGAGATTATACCCTAGATTGACAACATATGAGGAGGTAGAATTGCTTGAAAATTCGATCTCGAAGGAGGAGATTCTTGAGGTTCTGAAGAGGTTTACCAAGGACAAGAGTCCTCGTCCCGACGGTTGGACATTAGAGTTTTTCTTGCATTTCTTTGACTTGATTGTAGATGACCTTCGGGAGGTTGTTGAAGATACTTGTATTTCTGATATGGTTAATAGATCCTTGAATTCTACGTTCATAGCTCTTATCCCAAAAGTCAATGGTTCGGCTTCCTTTGGCGACTTTAGGCCAATTGCCTTGTGTAATCTCTGTTACAAGATAATAACAAAGATCTTAGCAATTCGGATTAGACCTATTATGTCCTGTACTCTCTCAGATGAAGAGTTTGGGTTTCTTAGAGGCAGACAAATCATTGACACCATAGGCACAACGCAGGAGTGTATCCACAACATTAAGGTGAAAAAATTGCAAGCGTTGATCCTTAAGATTGACTTGAAGAAGGCTTATGATTGTATTAGCTGGGATTACATCAGACTTGTTCTTTTACAGTGCGGCTTTGGTCTTCCGACGACCAACTGGATTATGGGATGTATTACTTTGGCCACCTATGTTGTCTTCATCAATGGCGAGCCTACTAAATTTTTCAATGGGAGAAGAGGCCTTAGACAGGGGTGTCCGCTGTCACCTCTACTTTTTATCTTAATTATGGAAGGTTTGAGTCTTGCCTTAAAAAAAGACAAGAGGAAGGTTTGGTGTCTGGTATTAAGGTAACTATACTATTATGGGTTCTCCATCTCCTTTTTGTTGATGATATCTTCATAATGACTAATGCTTCTGTAAATGAGTGGTCGGAGATACATAGGCTCTTGGTTATCTTTTTCAATGCTATAGGATTGATGATCAATCCTCATAAATGATCATTCTATCAGTTTGGAGTGCAACCAACAGTCTTAGATGCTATAAAATCTTTCTTTCCTTTTGAAGTTAATCACATTGCATCGGGATTTAAATATCTGGGTTATTTTTTGAAAGCAGACATGTACAAGGCAGAGGATTGGGATTGGCTATTAACAAAATTTGAATCTAGAATCTTTCATTGGTGTAATAGGTGGTTGACTGTGGGTGGACGACTAGTCTTGGTCAAGGTTGTCCTGGAAAGCCAACCAGTCTATTGGTTGGCACTAGCTAACATTCTGTCCTCGATCCTACATAGAATTCGACAAGTCACTTACAACTTTCTTTGGAATGGAAATAAAAAAAGGAAAGGATATCATCTGTGTAGTTGGCATTATATTGCACGACCGAAAAGATTTGGGGGATGGGGACTGTGTAACCTTTTTAGCTTCAGTCGGGTGATGGATTCAAACACTTTGTGGAGGGTTTTAATGGGAGATGGTCTTTGGCATCACATTATCAAAGCTAAGTATCTTTCGTCTTTTTCTGTGAAGCATTGGCTCAGGGTGGCGCCGGTTTCTGGATCTTCCAGATCGCAGACTTGGAAGCACCTTCATAATTCTTTGAATATTTTAATCCAATGGATTGCCTGGTATCCGGTTTTTGGTACTTTGATAGTCACTGGGAGAGATTCGATTCTAGGAATGGGAGAATCAACCCTATTATCAGAAGATCTTATTTCGGCTTTAAACCATCGAGGGATCCATTTTTTTATTTCAGGCTCAAGGTGTGCCGAGACCCGGAAGCATCGGGGACTATTGGGTAACTAGCGAAGATTTAGATTTGCAGGGTACACTCGCACAGGAATGCCAGTCATTTAGAAAGACAATCATCAACAATGGCATAAAACTTCGGCCTGGGCCGAATGTCCTGAAATGGACTGGTGACTCTTCGGGTAGGATTACTGTTAAAAATGTTTATGAGGTAGTCGAATGTAAAAACATGCCTTCCTAATTGGTGGCTGGAGAAAGGCGCTTTGGAAATGGGATTGCCCTCTCAAACTAAAGTTGTTCTCATGGTTAGTGGTGGAAAATAAAGTGCTTTCATGGGATAATCTTCAACGAAGGGCTTCATTGGGCCGAGTCTTTGCTCTCTGTGTATGCAGGATTCAGAATCGGTGTTCCATTTATTTGTCGACTGTCATTTTTCGAAGGAGGTCTAGATCAGAGTAAATCAGAAATTAACTCATCATGGATTATGGACCGGTTCAACTATCCCTGAATGCTTTAAGAATTGGAGAACTCTTAATACAAGTTATCCAACTCTACCAGCCTTTATTAGTTGGCATCTTTGGATGGAAAGGAATTGTGCGATCTTCAAAAATGGAAATCCATCTGTTCAAAAGGTGATTATATTATCCCTCTCGGAATCTATTTTGGATGTTTGCTGAAGTTACTGGTGAAGTTCAATTTGTAATGATATAGTTTATATCTTTCTATGAATATAAAGTGAATTTTTTTGTGGAAAAAAGAAGAAAAAAAATGGAATCGATAAGTTCACTAAATATAATCGAGTAAAAGAAAGAAATTGAAGTTGAAGTTTTTTTGCTAAAATTATAACCAAAATAGATCCATTTTAACCTCAAACCCATCACATGCTCAAAATAATCAAATTTTAAAATTCAAACCTTTTTGAAGATTAAAAACTTGAAATTTACACCCAAGAAATTTCATATTTCACTATCTCATAGTTTTTATTGAAAAAGTGAGATGCACTTATAATCTTAGGTGGGAGAAATTTCTCACATAAAAAATGTCACATTGTGTAATGATAAAAATAGGCCCACCTTTTATGGGAATTAAAAGAAGATAACTTAAAACAACAAAATAGAATATATTCATGTTAAACTTGGATTTATTAAGTATCTATAGTTTTTTTTTTTTAAATAAAATTCCATAATTTTTTTATTATTAATATACAACTTTTGTTTTAAAAAAGAGTAATCGTGAGAATGATGAACATATGTTATTCTCAAAAGACAAAAAAACAAACAAACTAACCAATGAAAAAAAGACCACAAAAAATTAAGTGCCATAAAGCCCAATGCATAAAGCGATAAACACATATTAAGTAGGGCTTTGCCAAAGTGAATAGAGAGATCAAAACATTGTAGTTATCAAACTCACATTAAGAGTAAGGTCTTTCTCCTTAGGGAAGGCCCCCATCTTTCAACAATGGTCTTAGAGCAACCACTATGAGCTCCCATACATGGTTTCTTTGCTTGAGTTCTTTAGGATGCTTTGGTTATAAGAGGGATAGAATACCAATAGAAACTTTGTTAACTTAAGGAATCTCATTCATCGATAAGTTTGTATCTCATAGTTTTTCACGTCTAAGAGACATTTTCTACCACACATATTGATGTGTCACATAATGTTTATGTGGCACATGTTAGTAAAAAAAATAAAACCTTCGTAGATTTAGATCTATTTTAGGATATTTCAAGGATTGAGAGAGATTAAATTGTTTGTAGTACAAACTTAAAACATTTGTGTTTTCAGGAATTGATTCGTCTCGTTATTTAATAAATCTAAGATTAAAATGATTATATATGGGTTTTAATTTCTCATAATGTTTAATGAAATTAAATTAACATAAATTTATGTTAGAGAAGAAAGTTAAATGTTCTAAGATTTAAACATTTTCTATTTGTCATCATGAGAATCAAGTTATATAATTTTTGTTGAAATTACAATTTGGATCAATGAAATTTTTGTTTTTTAGGACATAAATAGTTGAAATACCTATATTACAAGAAAAATTGTGCAAGGTTAAATTTTGATATTTATAATTGCATCAAATCAAAATGATTCATATTAAACCCTACTCCAAACATGTTAATGTCCACTATGATTATTTTGATGGTCCAAAAAAAACCTATTTAAACAAAAATATTTAAAATTCATCATTTTATAGTTAAGAACCTGTGTTTCTTCCTAAAAAAATCACAAGTTCAAATCAAGGGAATAGGATATGTATACCTCGATAAACTTTACTAGTCAAATCATCCCTTATCTCATACACCAATTTGATGTCTAACTTGACCATAACCTTAAAATAACTTATTATTATTATTATTTACAAAATAATAAAAATCCATTCATTCACATTTACTTTTAACCACTATAACCTAACCACTATAACCGGAAATACCTAGCAAATACCATGAAACTCCATACCCACTAAACCACCACAAATAGCATGGGGTTCTAACCAAACACCTAGCAAACACCATGAGCGTCCATATCCACGAATCCACCGCAAGTAGCATGAGGTTCTGCCCAAGATCCACAAGACTTTGACACCCAAAAAGCTTGCCACGTGTCATACAGGTCAAAAGGCCGACACGTGGTCGGCGATATTCTAGAGGAGTCCATTCCATCAACGGCTAGGCTCACTCACAAATTTTAAACCGTTGGATCCACCGGGATCGGACTATTTCAGTATAAATAACGAACTAATCTGAGATCTTTTTCAATTCACCCAGACTTAGTGATTAAGAAAGAGCAGATATTAGATTTCGAATAGGCTCGTTATCTGAGAGAAGAAACACGGTTTGTTTTGATTTGATTTGATTCGGTAAGTCGCAGGATTTAAAGCTCCAGACATGGCAGATAACCAGCACTCCGAAGAATCAACTATGGACAAGATTTCTGAGAAATTGCATCATCGTTCATCGTCGTCTTCTTCGTCGTCAGATGACGAAAAACCCCCTGTTTCTCAGCATCAACCCGTTAATAGACCTTCTGGAGGGAAGAAATCTGTGCATAATTGTTTCGGTGGAAGCAAAGGCAAGGGTTTTCTTTTTTGTTTGTTCGTTCTGTGTTTTTGTCATTTTGACGGAATTGTTTATTAGAGTTTATAGACGGTGGTGCTTAGGGTTTAAAGATTTGTTTTTTGTCTGAGCAGCCGCGGATTTGATTCTGTGGAGAGATAAGCAAAGGTCTGCGAGCATTCTAGCAGGGGCCACTGTATTGTGGATCCTGTTTGAATGCATGGAATATCATTTTCTGACATTTGTATGCCATGTGCTTATTCTCTCCTTGGCGATCTTGTTCATCTGGATCAATTCGGCGGCCTTCCTAAAGAGGTATGTCATTTTTCAGAAATTTTCATTTTGGAATTTATTTTGTTGTTTGTTACGTAGTACTAAATGCCCATAGAAGGCTTAGGATTAACCACCCACTCAAGGGTGGGGGTTTTTAGATGGGTTTCTTTCGATTTAATTACTGGTATGAAATTTGGTCATTGCTGCAAAATGATCATGGAATCATTTTGCCCTTTGACCGAGGAGTTAAAGCCTCAAAAACAATATTTCTGGGTCCCGAATTTTCATGAGGAAGAAGCTGGTTTAGAGTTTATCTGGATTGTGAAGATGCAGTGTGCTTCTCATATGTGTAATGTCTTCCTTTTATTGGGTTTTCAGATCCATTTGGTCTATCAGACCATGTGCAGATCGGGGCAGTTTGAGGAAATTCTTACTCTTCGCATAAAACCTTGTCCCCAGTATTGGGGCTTATGTCACACTCGAGAGATATACAATTATAGGGCAGTTTATCTCTAGAGCTTATTCTAGCATAAGCCTGTGTTCCCATCATTAGGGTTTGTTACACAGAATTGCTATACAGTGATATGGTAGTTTAAGTAATGTTCACTGTAGCATAAGCATCCGTGGCATGTGCCCATTACAGTGGTTTATGTTTCACAGTAGACTCACCAATTTCCAAAAGTTGTTATTGCCTGGGTTACATGTTTTGTCTCATTACCTAATTGATGCCGAAGATTGCTGAGAGGGTAGAGAGAGTGGGAATGATCACAAACAGTTTGTGAAACAATATAGTGAAGTTTACAGAAGTATTGTTTTAATTGAAACAAAAAATACCATCTTTTAGCGACTGGAATGGTGCCACGGGGCATTGGTCAACCAATCCACCAGGGTTCCATTCTCGTGTTGTTTGGCCCACCCATGTGGCATGATTTTTACAGGGATGAGGGTAGGTGCAATTCCGTGGAATAGTCACCCCTCAAACCTGCCACCTAAGATGAAAGAATCCGCTCTTTGCCTTGAGCAAAGCCTCCATCGGGGCCTGCTTTTTGAAGCTATTTCAAAATAAAGATTGGAATGGTTCCAATATTGAGGTAGTATTTGGATAAATAATTGCGCCTTATTCGGAAATGTAGATGACATTATACTTTGAAATGTAGATGGCACTAGATTTAACAATAATTATACAAGTGATATCTGATCAGATGAGTATGGGGGCATATCTAATAATCCTTTAAGCAACTAGGAAATATTGCTACTGACATTGCCTATGGCCATGGTAATTGGGCGTGCCTTCTTGAGGCAAGTAGATCAAATTTAACTTCTGCCATTTGCGTGTTATAAATGTTTATTCCGAATCTACTGCGTAGGGATCTTTTCTTCTGAACTAGCGCGAGTTAGTGCAGTCAAAACAGTGGAACAAGGACTGGAGGCAATGTCATATTATTTATCATGTAACTTCATAATTCTTTGCATGGTCTAGGTCCCTGCTACAATCACAATCTCTTATCAAGCACAAGGTGAGACAGTATTATTTCATTTAGCACTGAACTGATTTATCCGTTGTTACAGGTCCCCACCACATATTCCAGAGATTGCGATTTCAGAGGTTGCAATTCACAATGTTGCTTCTGAACTTAGAGTTGAAGTCAACAGAGCTTTTTCTGCTTTACATGAGGTTGCAACTGGTAGAGACTTTAAGAAATATCTATTGGTATTTTTCTTAAACCCTTTGTTTCTGATCAATTTTGAATTATTGGCCCATATGGAATACCGTTTTAATCCTTGAACTCCACAGGTAGTTGCAGGTCTCTGGTTTCTCTCTGTTATTGGAAGCTGGTGTGATTTCCTGACTCTTGCCTATATTGGTGAGGCTACTTGCTCTTTTTATGTTGCTGTTGTTATTTAAATGCTTTGAAACATATATATATATATATAAGAAAAAATTTAACTTGTAACTTGCGTAAGCTGATTCTCTTATGTTTTATTCTGTTTAGTGCTTGTTGTCACACTTACTGTTCCGGTTCTGTACGAGAAATATCAAGATCAGGTGGATTCTTTTGCTCATAAAGCAACCGTGAAAGCCAAGGATCAGTACAAAGTTATTGATGCCAAAATTTTAAAGAAGATCCCAAGGGGTCCTCTCAAAGATAAAAAACATTTGTAGGGATTCTCCTGTCTATGAGGGCAATTGTAGAGGGTTTTTTGAATTGTTAGATATCCTGTTTATTGCCATGATGGTGCTGGGCTGAAATGAATATAATTATGGTTTGTTATTTGGGTGCTAGTGCACCTGAATTGGATCTCATTGTCCTGTTTATTTTGTATTTATTAGTTCTTATGTAATCATAACAATCAGAGGCATCTTAGATCTTAAAAGGTCTGCAAATATGTGATGTTTATGAATTAAGTATGAAATCTATCATGCCCTTCCAAGGCTTTGAATTCACAGTATGAAAGGCATCCGAGTCTTTTCAAGAGGACGTTTATGTTTTTGGCAAATGAATAATGTCGTCTATTTTTAACTTTAAGCTGATTGCATATGAAGAAATATAGGGTGTTTGCTAGTCAGATACATTCTGAAGGATTTTTACAGGGCTTGGACAGATTAGGCTCGTGAGCTGTTTAATGTAGTTTTCGACTAGGATATGATTATTGACATTGTTCATTTGAAGATGGGGTTTTCATCTTGTTTTACCATGTGATTAAAGTCTATTGTACCTTTAACAATTACTTCGAAGAATTATTATGTTTTCAGGCAACATTTGATGATTGGGCTACTCTTTTACTTGTTTAAGCGATTGACTTCAGCCCACGTATTCTTCTTTGGAGTTAATGTCATTATATTCAACTCTTAATGGGCATATGCTTTATATCATTTGATGTGTATATAGTGGTGGTATATGTATATTTCATTTTGTCCATAGAATGGATATTTAAGGTTTTCTGCAGGATTTTACAGCCTACGTTTTCTTCATTGAAGTTAATGTCATTATATTCAACTCTTAATTGTCATACATATATATCATTTGATGTCATGTGATTAAAGTCTATTGTACCTTTAACAATTACTTTGAAGAATTATGTTTTCAGGCAACATTTGATGATTGGGCTACTCTTTTACTTGTTTAAGCGTTTGACTTCAGCCCACGTTTTCTTCTTTGGAGTTAATGTCATTATATTCAACTCTTAATGGGCATATGCTTATATCATTTGATGTGTATATAGTGGTGGTATATGTATATTTCATTTTGTCCATAGAATGCATATTTAAGGTTTTCTGCAGGATTTTACAGCCTACGTTTTCTTCATTGAAGTTAATGTCATTATATTCAACTCTCAATTGTCATATATATATATATATCATTTGATTTGATGTATATTTTGTCCATAGAATGCATATTTAAGGTTTTCTGCAGGATTTTACAGCCTACGTTTTCTTCATTGAAGTTAATGTCATTATATTCAACTCTCAATTGTCATATATATATATATATATCATTTGATTTGATGTATATATAGTGGTATAAATTTACATGAATTATTATTTTTTGTTATTCAAAATTTATTTCTGAATGTTGAATAACTTCGAATAACTTCTAAGGCACTTGGATTCTACATAAATAATCACTTAAATTTACGAGTCCAACAATTTCTCGCCAATATCCTTGAAAAAAACTTTATTTTGTAGAATCTTTAGCCTACAGCTTAACCAAATATTAACTTAGTTCAACACCTTCATAACAACAATACACTATTATGTCTCACCATGAATCTACAAAAATGTCTAATAAAAAGTTATCAAAAATACATAATAGAAATCCTACTAGTTTGTGTACTCTTAAAGTATCATCCTATGTAGCACCTTCATAACAATACACTGTTATGCTTCACTATGAATCTACAAAGATGTCCCAATAAAGAGATCTCAAAAAAACATAAAAGAGATCCTACTAGTTTGTGTACTTCTAAAACACCACCCCATGTTATCTCTACTTTCCATTACAAAATTCAGGGGTAGGATATAGCCACAAATGTTTTTACATTATAGTCATCTCAATAGAAAAAAGCCCAACATAAATACTAACTAATTTGACATCTTTTCAAGTTTCATAGATGTAGGGTGTGCTAAGAATCGTCAGAGCTCTCATCCATTACCTTGTATTCAATCACAACCCATCTTTAAATAGCTTATCAACTATTATGTTACTTTCCTTTTAAACATGAACATGTTTAAATAAAACATATTTTAAAAGAGATTTTAAAGATATAATTTCATCTAAGAAAGGGTGAAGAGGAAAGTTTTCCATTTGATATTCTTTGTTAACCACTTGACCACTAGTATTGAATCATTGGGTACTTGAAGATGAGAAACACTCTTTTTAGTTACCAATATCATCTTCAAGTAAAACAATACTCTCAGCACCAAATACCAAAAGAGTTCCCTTGGATTGCCCCCATTGAAATATAACCATGCCCCAAATCAATCAATGACCTCAACTCCATGTCTTCGTGCCTTTATTATCTTTTGCCATGGGAAGCTTTTTAAGGTGCTAAAGTTTTGGATATTTAATTGAATAAGCATGATAAACCTCTCTTCAAAGACAATAGAGTTTCTGGATGACTAAACTTTCCTAAGAGTATTTATAGAAAGTGGTTTCACATTATCAATCTCTATTCTGTTAAACCTCCAATGTTTTCCCGTGATAAACCTCTTAGACTCGACATAATAAAAACTTCATGTACCACTCCTATAGCCTCATGAATTTGTCTACCATATAAGAACCAATTTTTTTTTGTGAAATGGTATAAGAGAATAAGGCCTTAGACCTTTTGACAATTATTATATATATACAATTGCATAAGGAGATAGGTTTGAATTTTTTTAAAAGAACTTGGGTTTGCAGATTTTGGAATCATAGCTATAAAGGTTGAGATAAAGGCTTCAAGAATCTCAACTCTAATGAATTCATTCCCAATTAATTCATAGAATCCTAAGAAAAATTCTACAAGTCAACCCTTTGGCCCTGTACTTTTATCTTTTTGAAAACAATGTTGGACTTTTGGGAGTTCATTCTCAAAAACTTCTTCCTTCAGAACCTCAATTGACCTATGATTAACAATGATGGGAAAATAAGTTGTCATTTTTACCACCTCAATAACAATACCCTGTTGTCTTCCTTGTATACACCTCCAAAATACTTCAATCCCATTGTCCTTATGTCTTCAAAGTTCTTGATCTCTCCACCATCCTTGTTCCGCATACTCCAAATAGTGATGGCATTTCTTCTATGATTTGCATAATGATGAAAAAAATGTGTTTCCATCACCACAAACCAACTAAAGAGCCCTTGTTTTTAGTCTCCTTTTAGTGTCTATAGCTTCAAGTAGATCCCTCTTTAAGTTTCGATTACATAATAGTCTCTTTGACCTCCCCAATTTCAAACCCACCTGCCCATTCTCATAAAAACATTTCAACTAAGATTCAACCTCATAAAGATCCTCATCTTTTTCTTTTTCTTTTTAGAGGCTCATCTTGAAGCCACTGTTTTAATCAACTTGAGATTTTTTGCACACTAAATGACAATCATTAAGAATTGTGCTTCACTAAAAGGAATTCATGATCTTTTTATTAAAGACACAAAACCCTAGTCCTTGAGCCATTCATGATTAAACTTGAAAGGGCTAGATGGCTTGGGACCACCTTTTTCTAATTCTAGTAATACAAGACTATGATAGAGTCCCCTTGAATCCAACTCACTACCCCACCGCCTAATCAATATATGAAAATTTGCAAAATATTTTGTGATTAAGAACTCATCCAGTCTTTCTCAATCCTTTCCTCTCCAACTCTCTTATTCCTCCAAGTAGGGCCCAATTTAATGGGAGCAACATCAATCGATGCCACCTCCTCAAAACCTTTAATCAAAACATCAATGAAGGGGTCACTTTGAGCATGCGAACCCCAAAATTCAGCTCTTCCTAAAGAGAAGTTCAAGTCACCCTTTATAACAACCCTACTCCACTTCATTACTCCCATCCCAAACAACTTCATCCAATAAATTATCTTCTCTTGTGAGATACGACCCATAAATGCTCAAGACTATTAGCTCCATCCCTAGTGCCTAGGGAAAATGCACAATACCCAAATATGAGGAGAAGACCAAGGTGTTAGTGCAAAGGAAGCCTCTTGATTTACAACCAGTAACAAATCCTCTAGACCTACATTTGACATCTAAACAAGAAAACTCCCATCTAGCCAACAATGTTTCCAACTGAAAGACCATTTCCCCCCATTCACACTTAGTCTACTGTAACAATATAATGTCTAGATTATAAACTTGCATTACTGTCTTCAAGGCCAATTTTTTAGGCCTGTCCCTCTAACATTCAAATATAGACAAATCACGAGGGGAGAGAAACTAGGGTTGTAAATGTTCTAGGAACACTTATTAAAAGAGTTTTCTTTTCTTCCACTATTTTTGTGGCTATCCTTTCTCATGCCAACAAAAGGCTAGATATTTTTCCCCTCCCCAAAACTTTCTCTTGTTCACCTAAGTTTTCTCCCAAATCTCCATCAAAATCCCCACCCTCTGAGGCTACAAGAATCCTAGATCGAAGGTTGTATGGGCCCTTTGGAAAAAACCCCATCTTCATCGATAATTGAGGATAATTTTTAATACATGCATCAAAATTGCATTGTAGGCGATTCAAAGCCTTAGGGCCCTTCTCAAAATCAAGGGAAGATGCTAAAGATTGTCCTATAGGCCCCCAGGGAGAATTCAATGTTGACCCCTCCGACGCCTTGTACACAGAGTCAATCATTTCAGTGGAGCCACCAACCCAAGAATTCCAACCCAAAGAACAAACACGAGACCTAGACCATGGGGAGGAAAATTTTTCAACAAATTACCGAGGCAATCTTCCAAGGATGATGAGACCCCCAACATCATGTTAGGAACAAACTCTGCATTTTTCTCCTTGACTTCATCCCTCCTTAACTTCCATATGCAAAACTTCCTTGGGCGATACACTAGTGTGAAGATCAGGTAAATGCTCCACCTCTCCCACTCGACCTTTAGAAAAATATTCCACCGATGAGCTAACTTAAACCTGAGTAGCAACAAGAAACTCTACCACAGTTGAGACATCCCCCTCTTTTCGACCCCATCTCCTTTTTCTGAAAGGAGTTTCATAATCTACAACTAGGTGCCCCTACTTATGGCATCCAAGGCATTGAAAAGAGATACCTTGATAATCAAGAACCTGCACTAAAGAGTGTTCAACTTTTTGAAGGGTAATCTCCATCATTTTATAGTAGATGATGGAAACAAAGTTTTAATGCAGAAAATGGTTCATTGTTAACATTTTTATACTACAAACAAAATTTGATTGCATTGATATTAAAAAAGTCAATTATTTTAAGAATGATAATTTTTTCTAACAAGTATAGTTTTAATTAATATATTGATTCAAGAAAATGGTTTCTTGTTAGCATCTTTTGGTTATTTTAACAAGTATAATTTTAATTAATATATTGATTTAAGAAAATGGTTTCTTGTTAGCATCTTTTTGGTTTAAATGAAAGATTTATTTAATTTAATATGTCAGTTTATATCAATTTGTTCAATTAGGTTGAAAGGTTGTAGGGTATTATATAATTAACAACAATCATTCAATTCAATTAGATTATTTTATTATAAAAATATAATTTTTGTTCAATTAGGTTGAAAGGTTGTAGGGTATTATATAATTAACAACAATCATTCAATTCAATTAGATTATTTTATTATAAAAATATAATTATTTTTTTCAAAATAATAATTTATGACATTTTCCCCCACATATATATATATATATATATATATATATATATATATATATATAAAATATAAATTATAATACAAAAAAAAAAACAAATTTCACTTTCATAAAATAAATAATAACATTATAAAAATACAATCCTTAATTATACTTACTATCCATAAACATAACAAAACACCTCTCCATAACATAAACTAAACAAGAAAATAAGCTAATAAATATTATCTATTTAATTGAATTCATAAACATAAATCATTATCCATAAACATAAACATAAACCTAAGTTAAGCCTTAAAGCATTTTAAATAAGTATAAGAACACACATCGAGAGTAGAAGCTCCATTTAACATGATTCTGATGATGGATACCATCAATCTACTAAGGGTGACACTTGGTATGTGAATGGTGACTCATCCAACCCTAAAACTGCTTTTCCAGTACTAGAGATAACTCATGTAGACCATTTTGTTGTCCTTTACTTAACTGCTGTCATTTTTATATGAGCTCACATGATGGAGACATGAAAGCCCAAAACATTACACGTTTATTATGCCAACCTATTGTGATAGGTACCTAGCAGTTTACAATTCATATTTTTCATTAGAAAAATCATTATAGTGTTGCTCTTTCAACTATTGGGAAACCACCCTCATGTTGGAGAAAACCACTCTGATGTTGTAACTTACTTAAGTGCTGGAACTATCTCCCTTATAGGTGGCATAGGTGAAGATAAGAATGAAGAAATCGTTATTTCTTTTAAAAAATAATATGAAGCAAATCCATAAAGTGAAAATGATGGAAGAGGAGTAAAAATGATAGAAGATAGCAGTGAGGAAATCATTATCCTTTGAAAAAAAGTGATATGAAACAAATCTATAAAGTGAAAGTGATGGGAGATACGAGTCAAATCTATATTTAAAAAATAAAATTCAATAATATAATTTAATCATTAAATAGTGTATAGTAATGTCCCACGAGTTATTTGGTGACCTTCTCTCATAGAGATGAGGGACGTGGAGCTGGAGTGCTTTTTACTCCAATTCCCTCTTGGTACTACGTGGAGGTCTCATGAAAGAAGGTTCCTTTTGATGTCTATTTTAGATTTTGAGTGTAGTTTACTCCACTATATTATATATATTATTTTGAGTGTAGTTTATTTTTACTGTTAAATTTTAATATATATTATATATCTCTTTTAGTCTTACAAAAGAAAACATGAACACCCTAAACTTTGAAATATAAAATGAAATTGATTATGTAATTAATATAATTATATTTTTATTTTTTTATAAAATTGATATAATTATAAAATACTCATTATAAAAATAGAAAATTTGATAAATAAATTACAAAATAGGAAATTCAACAAATTAATTATAATATACAAAATATTATAACTATACAAATAAAAGGTACTATGAAATTAAATAATTTTAAAATTATTATGTAATTTTGACTTAAAATAAAACATAATTTAAATAATTATCATAAATTAAGATAATTTTTTATTTATTTAATTATTAAATAAATCAAATTATAAATAAAATAATTTATATTATTTTATTATTAAATACAAATAGTGTAAATTATATATATTATTAATTTTAAAAGTAATGTATGTGAAAAAAAAATTAAAATTAAAGATTATAAATAATTATAAAATTAAACTATTGCTAAATATATTGTCATATATAAAATAAATTTAATCATTATAATTAAAATGAATGTAATTTATAGTGTTGTAGGAGTGGGTGGGGTGTTGTATGGTCTTGGAGGAAAAATGAAATCCACTTTTGCTTGGAGCATTGGTCAATCTTCTAATAACCAAGCTTAAGCATACACATTGTTACAACGTCTAATTTTTTCAAATGCCCAAGGCATTATCGATCTCATAGTAGTTGGGGATTCCAAATTGAAAATTAAACATGCAAGGTTCAAATCTTTCTCGAGAAATGTTCATCTTCGATCCCTTTTTTTTTTTTTAACAAAAACGGTTAATGGAGCTTATATTAGATAAACAGTGGCAAACCACCGGTGCGGTTACATAGAATTTGATATATAAGATCAGGCAAAACTACCTGACAATTCTTATTATAGCTTACTACTAGACATGCTTCCATTAACAGAGACAAGTTTCACAGCTAATTGCCTAGTTTGGCTTATACAAAATGCCAAATGCAGAGTTTGATTCAGCATGGAGTTGCTGTCTAGTTATTTCTAACCTTTCTTTTTGGCCTGATCTCTCTCCAGCTTCCATTCATTGTTCAACTGCTCCATCTTTTGCTCCAGAATTTTGACCCTGTCTTCAATTTCTTGCTATGGTTCCTTCAGTTCTTTCTTCAGGTCGTCCAGCTCCTCACACATTCTAGTTTTGGTGTGAAGGATGTCAAGCTCCAGCCCTTCCATTCTCCTTCCTGCCTCGTTATCTAGATTTTGGAGAAATTCATCCAAGTTATTCATCATTCCTCGGAGCTTCTTCATGCTTTCCTCTAATGCCAAGATGTGCTCCTCCACTGATGGCTTGCTTCCAGAGCTTGAGGCCATTGAAATGTCTCTGATGGGTAGCTTTTGCTAGGACTTGTTTCCTTTCTTTTCCTCCCTTTGCTCTTTTCGCCTTACTTCGTTTCCCCCTCTCCTGTCTTCTGCGCTGTTTAATAAGCGCGTCCCTTGAATCCATATCCCATGTGAAGCAGATTTAAGGTATGGGCGACCCCTGCGTTTCTGCTCCCTAATGATTTCGTCCTCCCTCCTCCTGAAATCCGTGTGAACATGAAGATTCGACTCTGTCCTCTCTCCCTCATCACATCTTGTCCAGAGTGCCATTACAGAAAGGATTTGATTTGTGGGTTATGGGATTTCCCAGCTATCCATAACGTCGTTTAGGAGCAAGACCGCCTGGCCCAAGATTGCTCCCCAATTGGCATCTTCATCCGCTTGAGCATTGTTCTCTCGGAGGACATGGAAAATTTGAAAAGTCCTAAACTGCCTTACTAGGAGCTTGATTTTGTCAAGTGAATGCTGAAGAAGTGCATTTTCCAACCTGGAGCTCTGATTCAGTGCTTGGATTATTACTCTTGATCCCCTAGCATGACCAAATCTTGGATGTTGAGGAGAAGGGCTTGGTTGAGCCCTTGCTAGAGTGCAAGGGCTTCTGCTCTATTGTTGGGAGCGACCCCAAGTCCCCAGGCAAACCAAAGAATGTTAGTTCCATCTTTATTTGAGATGACCCCTCCTCCCTCGACAACCCCCGGGTTTCCTTTGGAGGCTCCGTCGAAGGAAATAAAATTGAGATTCTTGGAGAGTTTCCAGACCTCCAGATCTTGCTTCCCCATCCCGAGCTCCCAGCTGCACTTGGGAGATAAACAGGGGTCAGGAGGTGGAGGGGTTGGATGCCTAGGTGTCTCAACCACTCTTCTTCATCTTTGGCTAGAGGATTATTATTTGAAGCCTTGAAAAAGTAAGGGATACTTTCACTGAAAAGAGCCTTAATCTTTGAAACTATTTGTTCCGTGGTCCTCTTAGTTTCTCTGAATATCTGGTTATTCCTTTCAATCCATATCTTCCTGAGGATGAATTTCAGGATCGATTTCCAAAGGGCCAACATATATCCTTTCTTAGTCGTCCGAAAAGGGTACAGGGAGATCCAATTCGACAACAAAGAGTGAGTTTCCTTTGGAATAGGGGGGGCTAGAACTCCAAGACCTAGGGTAGAAAACCAGACCTCCATGGGGAAAGGGAATTCCAATAATAGATGGTTCATCATTTCTTCCTCATTGCAACAGAGCAGGCATCTAGTGGGCCCTTTCCAGCCTCTTCGTTTTATATTTTCCCCTGAAAGAGCTCCCCTATGCGCCACTGTCCAATAAAACATATCTATCTTCGGAATCGATTTTTGACTCCAAACTACTTTCCAGATCACTGGGTTGGGAGGAACATGGGGGATTGCAGCGAAATGATAATACCCAGAAGTCGAGGAATAAGGCCCAACTTGATGGCCCCAACCTCTCCGATCTTTTTTCTTTTCCTATAGGGGGGATTTCCCTTGCCGCCTTCTCTTAAGCATGCTCCAGTCTTCCTCAAGTGCTTGGGGTAGGTTTGTAATTTTCCACCTTAACCAGGAGTGCTTTTCATCGTTTCCCCAATAAGAAATGTCCCAGAGGCTATTAATATTCTGAGTTTGCATCCAGTCCCTAATTCGCCCCAGGTCCTGGTGCTCTGAAAGCGGAGTTTCTCCTAGGACAGAGTCTTTCCAGATATTGATCTCTTTCCCATTCCCCGGAATTAGGGTGATTTGGCCTTGGAAGGTTGTAAATCTTTCTGGTAGAGAGTGAAGATAGGGGGACCTTTCCCCACTTTTGCTGGTTTTTCTAGACAATTCTTCTTTGGCCCTCTGAAGTATTTATTCCAGAGTTCTCTTTTGAACCAAGTGGACTTCCCTGTGATTGTGTTCCATAAAATTTTGGCCCCTAATGCTAAGTTTTGTGTTTGAATATTTCTAAGCTGGAGGCCTCCTTCCAGAAAATTTTTGGAGACTTTCCCCCATCTTATGAGATACAACTTCCTACCCGTTTGCTTCCCTCCCTCCCAAAGGAAACGTCTAATCATCATTTCTATCTTTTGGATAACTACGCTTGGGGCCAGAAGGAGGGAGCATTGATAAATTTTAATGCTGGCCATCATAGCTTTGATTAGAACTACTTTGCCTGCCAAGTTTAACCAGTTGGCTCCCCAGGAGTTGATTATGTTTTTAATCCTTTCTATCAACCGGTTCCAGTGATTTGCTCTAGAGGCGGATTTGAAGATTGGAACTCCCAGATACTTAAATTCATCCCAGTTGGTGCATCCTTCCATTCCCAGGACTCTTGAGATTTCAAGAATTTCCCTTGGGGTGATGTTCCATCCATAGATTTTGCTTTTGGTCAGACTAATCATGCTGCCTGAAATTTCTGAATAGGTGTCCAACTCCTTTTTGATTTTTTTTTCTATCAATGTACTCGCACCTCCAAGTAGCAACGTGTCATCTGCAAACTGGGCATGATTGATATCCTTTACCCCATTTGCGATACAGAGACCAGAGAAGATTTGCTGCGCTTGGGCGTTATTAAAATAAAGACTTAGAACAGAAGCTTGGATGGTATAGAGAAGAGGGGAGAGGGGACAACCTTGTCTGAGGCCCTTGGAGGCTTGGAAGAAGTGAGTGGCTCTTCCATTGACTAGGGGGGTGATCCAGGGAGATGTAATACAAGCTTTGATCCACTTTATAAAGGGAGGTGCAAACCCCAAATTCCCCATTACTTGGAACAAAAATTTGTGTCTCACCCTGTCAAACACATTAGCTAGATCTAGCTTGACTATCATGCCTTTATCCTTTCGTCGAATACTCGAGTGCAGAGCCTCCTGGACCAGGATGATATTGTCCATTATATGCCTTCCTTTAATGAAGCCGCCTTGATTTTCCGAAATTATTGCAGGGAGGATATTTTTTAGTCTATTTGCTATGATCTTGGTAAGGATTTTGTAACTAGTATTACACAGGGAGATTGGGCGAAACCTGTTAAAGTTGGTCGCTCCTCTTTCTTTTGGGATCAATTCTAGAAAGAAAGAGTTCGTTCCTCCTCCAATTCTTGCACAACACTGAGATTTCCTGATAAGCTTGGTGAGGTCTGATTTGATGACGTCCCAGCTGTTCTCATAGAATCTGGCCATGAAGCCATCCGGTCTAGGGGCTTTGTTTGGATGCAGTTGGTCTAGATCTTCTTTAATTTCCTGTTGGTCCACTTCTGTGGTTAGCTTGTTGTTAGCCTCCTCCTGAATGCACTTCGGGATCAGGTTCAAAGGGTAAGCAGAAGGGTCGACTGCCTCTACCTGGGTTTCTGTATAGAGTGTTTCAAATGTTTGCACAACTGCCAGTTTGATACCTTTAAAATCTGTGATGGTCTGGCCCTGAGTGTGGATTTTCGTTACCCTTTGGAATTGCTTTCGAACTTCTGCTTGTTTGTGGAAAAACTTTGTAGTCTTATCCCCTACTTCCAGCCAGAGACATCTAGATTTTTGATGCCAATATTTCTCTTCTTCTCTGTAGGCTTGATGCCAGTTTTTTTGCAACTTTACCTCTTGCTGTAAGATATCTTGAGTAATTTCTGAGCCCTCCATTTGGATCTGATGCTTTTCAAGCTCCCTTTGCACTGCTTATCGATCTGCTGTTGGATTAGAGAGGGTTTTGGCCCAGAGTCTTAATGCCAACTTAAGCTTTCTTAGCTTTTCTTCCCATACAAAGAATGGAGAGCCTTTTATTGAACTATTCCAGATTCTGGTTACCAGGGCTGGATAACTTTCCTCCTGGATCCATTTTGGGTTAAATCGGAAGGGTATTGTACCCTTGTTGTTATCTAGAGACAGATCCAGGGTGATAGGATTATGATCTGAAATGCTGTGTGGGAGAAAGGTTGACGTGAGATTGAGTCCCAACATTAGGAAAGAACTTTGGACTAGGAATCTATCTAGCCTTGCTGCGATATGCCCCGGTCCCACCCTTTTATTAGTCCATGTGTACTTCCCTTTAGCAGGCTTTATATCCTCCAGTTCCCAGGAATACATTAGGTCCTCTACCCATTCCCTTGTCGGGTCACAGACAATTGTGCCTCCTTTTTTCTCTATTGTTGCGAGAGTTATGTTGAGGTCCCCCCCCAGGATGATGTTTTCTAGATCATGTCACTGCAAAAATTCCTTTAACGTTTCCCAACCAATTTTTTTATCTTCTAGTAGTACATGAACATGAGAGTGAATAGGCTTACCTGACAACCTGTTTCCAGGTGGAGGAGGCTGGTAAAGATCCAATGCTTGCATGTTTCGGACTTGACTAGGTCATATTTATTTGAGTTCCAGAGTGTGCCCAGGCCGCCTGAGGCACCCCTTGCGCTTTCAACAATTCCTTTACTTATGTTCCATCTTTCCTTCGCTTTCCTAATAAAATCTTGTCCATCCATTTTGGTTTCTTGAATAAGGAGGATCTCAACTTTTGAGGTTTTGATAATGTCTTTTAACTCTTCTTCTTTTAACTTGCTACCGAATCCCCTGCAATTCCAAGAGTCGAGCTTCATTGGTTACCTGAGGGGGAGGTGAGACCTCCTTGGGGGGCCTTAGATTTTTTCCTGGTTTGTCTTACATTGATCAACTGTTTGATGGTTGGCTGCGATCCATTCATAACGTCATTGTAGGTCTCCTTTTCTCTTTCCGTCTTTTTTGTTTTCCTGCCTCTATTTGGCTTTATTGGGGTAATGTCTGTACCGCTATCCTCCTCAGTGATGCTATTCGAGAAGACCTCTCCTTCCTCAACCTACGGAACTTTGTCGTTTCCTTTTGTTCTTGGATCCTGTTCCCTCATTCTCACTTGCGTTGTGATTTCTGTCGGCTCTGAAATGGGAGACCGCGGGATCAGATCCGCCTCAATGCTTGGTCGAGGCTCAGTATCTGTTGGTTCCTTTTCCTTTTCGGAGTTGGTTATCTGAGCATTGTTCCTTGCTTTGGCATTTTCTTGTTGTTCCTCTGGCTGTGCCTGGCTCGATTTATCGGATCTTGTGCTTTTTACTTTTGTGGAGGGCCTGCCTCTTCTCATCTGTTGCCAGCCTTCACTTGATTCTTTGTCTTTGCTGAGATCCTTTGTGCAATTTCTCTGGAAATTCCCATATTCGTGGCAACCCCTGCATTTGAACGAAAGTTGTTTGTAGTCGAGCTTTTGATAATGCTACCATTCTCCTACCTTTAATTTGATCGCCTCTGGGAGACCAACTTCCATGTTTACTTCCACACAGATGCAGGCACTAGAATATTGATCCTTTGGATCTTCTTTATCGATGTACTGTCCAAGCCCGTTACCAATTGCTTTGAGCGATGATGTGTTCCAACAATGAATTGGAAGATTTGGGAGTCTAACCCAAACCGACACATCCTTTGGGACTTCTGATTCCGGGTTGAAACTAGGGTTCCAGCGATTCAGATAGAGCCCTTGGGTTCCCATGAAATAGGGTCTGTTTCTGAAAATCATATCCCGATCTCCTTCTAAGATGAATTCAAAGATGTAATAACCTCTTCCCACCGCATAACAAGTAACACTGTTTTTAATCAAAGGTTGCCAGTTCCTTTGGATCCAATTGTCTGTGGTCTTGACGAAAGGCCAGAGCACCATGAACTGTCCAACCAGTCCACGTTCTGCCAAAAAAAATCTACTCGCATGGGGTTTTCTGGAGGGAGATCTATTTCAGGGACTGACTCCAGGCGTTTAACGAAGCTGGGCAGAGCTACAACAGGGAGATTCTTTCCATTGGTAGTTAGAAGCTTACGGAAGGCCGAGCTAGGAGAGGGAGGGGAAATGCCCTCCCCACCTCTGGAGGCAGCCATGGAAGGCCCTAGGCGTCAAGCTAGGGTTTGCGCAAGGGCACAGACAACTCTCAAGGGGGATTTTAGATCCAATTCAGACTTGGATGTTAGACTCAACATTTGGGTAAATTATAGATCCAAATATTCCAAGGACGAGAGAAAGGGGAACATAAAGAAGCAACTATCTTCGATCCCTTTTTCATAGAATACAAAAATAAATTTAGATCTTTCGCACAAACAAATTATTTCATGTGCTAAGATCCAACAATCATGAAGTCGATAGACAAGCTAATTAGGCGATCAAATTGCAAGTAGGGATCCTCTCGATAAATGGAACTCAAATCCACAAATCGATCCCATGAGGCTAAGAAGTCAATTCGTAATTAAAAAAGGGAGGGGGGGGGTCTTTACGCCTCATCCTCGTGGAGGGATTAGAAACCAAGGGTTCACAAAGTCACAAGGTAGGCTAAAAAGGGGGGAGCTTTTACTTCCTTGGGACCCCGTCTCATCAACAAAGTTTATGTGAATTACCCACATGGGGGAGATGTTAGAATGTCAAAGCAAGGGTAACAACACATGCTGTAATACCCATGTTTCCCCCAGCTTGTAATTAATCATTATTTATGATTACCATGCTATGGAATGTGAACAATGTAAATGTATTATTGTTTAGATTACCAAAAAATTGATATCATTGTACATGATATCGCTAGAGGAAAGAGTGAGGAAACTGTAGAGAGGGTTCATTATGTCAAAATGACACAATTCTCTTTGCTGAAATAGTGAGCCTCATCCCGATTCCAAGAAAAAAAATCAATTTATGAGGAACGATTGGTGATTGAAAAATCAACTACCCCAATGAATGGAAGCATGGAGGGTTTGGTTGAAGAGACAAAAAACTGTTAGCCCAAAGTACCACAGAGTGCAGTTTCTTGCAGACCCATAATGATCTGAGTTCCTTCCAACAGAAGGAATAAAACATGTCCATAACCTTCCTTGGGAGGAAAAAAGGCATGCAATAATATACATGAAGGAAGATGAGAAGGGGACCATGCCCACGGGGGGGGGGGCATGCGACCTAGATATGCTAAGAGAAGAAAAACACCAGAGAAAGGGGGGAGCCCGTGAGGCTCTCTAGTTCAGAATAATAATTGAAAGAAGAATTTGTTCTCGCTACAGGGAGAAACATAGGATGAATTCGGTCTCCGAGGAAGAGAATTTCTAAAAAGAATGCACAAGCATGTGCAATAAAAGGATCAGGGAACTCATGGAGGAGTCATGAACTGAAGAATAGAAGTCATGAAGCCCATAATGGAGAAAAAGAGGGTCATGGGCTTGGTGCTGGATGGAAAGAAACCGGTGCTAGAAGTAGAGGGTGTCGAGGGACAATTTAGCTGTGAAGGGAATCTCTTTCACAAAGTAAATAAAACTAGGAAGGCATATGATAAAGCCCGTGGAGGCCCTAAGCTCAATGGGGAAGAAGGGAGACTTCTATTATTGCCAGAAAAGTGGAGTTTTGAAGACAAAGGAATTCTTTGTTGTTGGTTTAATAGACCAGAGATCTATCCTTAATCGAAGAAAGAAGGCCACAATCTTGATGATGAGGAAGCTCCTGATAAACCTTGCAAAGGCTATGATATAGAGAGGATCCATGAGAATTTGGAGAAGACCTAAGGAACACAGAGAAGTTTCCCTAGTGATATCATGGCTTGGCATGGGGGTGGCCAAAGTTCTAAGAGTGAATTTCTCTGAGCCTACGGTTGGGTGGAAAGGCGAACACCCACAGTCAGTTGGCTGGCTGCAACTTGTAATAGATAAGTATTTCATATGCCCTGTGTACTTGAAATGAAATGCATGATTGGATGGTTGTTTTCAAATGTAAACTCTTGATTTTGGGTGCTGGTAGGATGAAAAGTTTTTCGCATGCCATGCAAAGTTGAATATAATTATCTTGTAATACTCTAGGACAAATAAAGAAAACCCCCATCTGTGTTTTTTGTGTACATGAGGAATAGAGGTACATAAACAAAGCTAAATGTGTAATCTGATGCTACGATGCTTTCAAGAGAAATGAGAACTTATAGCAATGGGATCTTTAATTGGATTTGGGGACATATGACAATTGCCCCTATGTTGGTTAAGGTCATGAATGCTTCCATCAAACCAGTCATCCAAGTGACCACAGAATCATTCCCACGACCTTAACCGGATTTTGGCTAAGAGTTAGGAGTGTAGCCTCTAGAGCTTGACAAAGTTCCATAGGACCAGAACCTTGGAACCCTCCGCTACACTAAAAAAGGAGCTAAGTGATTCGAGACTCCGAAGCTCCAAGGTGAATGAACATTGCAGTGTACTAAATGCATCGAATACGACTCGTCGAATCGGTAGCTTGACGATGGACCGACAGTTGGTGGTCATTTACCCATTATCATGGGATTCATCCCCTTCTTAAATCCCAATCCACTTCTAGGTCACGAAGTAAGGTGATCCATAGATCTGAGGTTATTCAGAATCTCTCCTTATCGTTGGATCTACGTCGTGGTCATTCGATGTTGACCTACTACGGAAGAGAAAAGGTGTTAAACAACCAGAAACCCTAAACGTCGAGATCACAGGTTATCGTGAGTCGTTGATATAGGGAATCCATTGGGAACCTCTCCCGACCATCTGATCAACTAGTGAAAGGATAACATAAATCAATCCGATGAATTCCTACTTCAGGAGGTTCGACATGTTGGTGAATGAGAATATCACCGAAGTGTCGAAGGCCGGAGTAACGTGACATGATGACGTCACCTAGGGTGACGTGGACCCATAGTTGGTGTGCTACATGTCACCCCGATTCGTGACTTTCACAGACCTTATGTGTCAAATGGACCTTGACACATATCACCCTGATTCGTGACTTTCACATACCTTATGTGTCAAATGGACCTTGACACATGTCACCAATTGATTGGGCCACATGTCACCAGTTGATTGGGCCACGTGTCTTCTGCCAAATGTCTTCCTCCTAGATCATGGTCGTTTGATCTAATGGTTGATGGGAGTTTGGAACTTTGGGACTCCAGAGTGTTTTGAGTGATGGAATTCTTGGGATAAAATGGTCGAAGGATCAGACCTACCTGTCCTTATTCCAGTATTTAATGTGCATTCACATGTAAGTGCAGAGTCTTTGGGAGTTCGGAGCTTCGGGACTCCAAATGTTTAGGGTGATAGAACGAACAAGTTAAAAGGGCCGAAGGCTTGAACCTACCTTCCTGTACTCCAATGTTATAATAAACACTAAACATACTTAATTATATTTTGGGGTAATGTAATTACTTGTATTTGCGTAAAGGCATAATACAGGCGGGACCCTCTTCGTAGCTTTGACTTTCGGGATTTTTGGGGGTATGTTCATAACAACATGATGAGGAACCTCGTTGAAGTCCAAAGACTTAAGAGTTTATCGAACTTAATAATCCTAAGTTCTCCTTTGATATATTTAATTAAATTAATAGGCCAATAAGAGCTAGACAAGCGTCAACCACTGGTTGAGTAAGTCTTTGTATGCTATGATGAGGTGGCATTCCAGGTGATAGGGAACCACATGGGTTCCACATGGAGATGAAAGAACCTAGTCGGTAAAGGCCTAAAAAACTTTGAAAGACCATAACTTGCATTCCAGAACTCGAATCTGGACAAATTTATAGTTGTTGGAAAACCCTTGTTGAATCGAAGGTGATGTAATCCTAGTTTCAGGGATTCGAGATGATTGATAAAAGAAAAATTCTTATGCCTCATCCCTTAAAAGGATACCTAAGGGGTTGGGTGTGTTACAAAGTGGTATCAGAGAGGGAAACAACACTTGGATTTCTTGGGCTCACGGAAGAGTCAAGTGATTTTTTCTTTCTTAGAAAATTTTAAGGGAGAGGGCATCATATCCTACCCTATCTAACAGAGCATGATTCAAACAAAAGTTCGGATGGGCAGAAGAACAATCATAAGACTAGTTTACCAAGGCTAAGATGAGCCTGTTGAGAGAATTACTTTTGTATGGAAATTATCTTCATGATTTCTTGAGGAGAAGGATGTAGATTAAAATTTAGTTGGGATTTTACCCAACGAGATTGAATCATGCTAGACTGTGGTAGAAGAAGCCTATCCTTTCTTTTGGGAAATGATATCCAGTCCTAAAAAAGTGGGATTATGTTGAGGGGAATTAATAATAAAACTTGGATGAAAATGACATAAACCTGTTTTAAGGAATACTTAAGTCCAAAAGGAAAATGGACTGAATAGGTGGCACTAGTTACCTAAAAGTGGGCTTAATGAAACCTCTATTAATTAAAAGTGTTGATTAAATGTAGGATTTGGAATTGGGAGTACAATCCTCCATGTATAGAGGCATTATTAAAGTAGGTGAGATCAACATACTTGACCTGTCATAACTGAAAAACTTCCTATTGGGGTAATCCCTCCTTGTAAAATAAAAGAAGTCATGTGGACTGAGAATGAACCTCATGGAAAAAGTGGAATGACATGAGCAAGTTCAAAAGCTTGTGGTTGTGCTAAAGAAATGTAAATCCATATTAACTAAGGGTAGGTCTAAGCATGAAAATGAAAAAGGTAAGTAAGTGGAACCAGTCTGCATTGCAAACATGGGTACAATGCTTGGTGCAAAAAGATATGCTGAAATGCATATCACAAAGATAGAGCATGCATATAACATGCATATATACTTATTATAGTCTACCATTGGATGTAAAATATGGTTATGTCATGGATCATATGGTTAATGATGATCTAACTATAGAAGCATAAGTAAAATGTTGATGATGTTGTGGAAGCAACATGAATGGGTCTGGTGACCATTTTCTAAAGAGGGAGAACATGTGCAACTCTTTAGTTCTGAATGGAACTGAGAAACAATTTTTTTTATGGGTACATGAATTGTTGGGAAATTTTTTTCTAATCAATTTGATAAACAGAGCTGCATAAATATGGGTGATTGAATGAGCAATCACAACAACCTCCCTTTCCTGGTGGATAGAAAACTAATCTTCCAAAATTCTTGTGGGAGGAGGAGAGTAACCTCTGTCCCCGACTGTTGTTGAATAGAAGGAATAATTCTGGGTGTAATGGTTGGGGGTGATCTAAATGTACAACCTATTTTTTGTTTTTTGATGAGGATATATAGAAACAACTAGAACCTATACAAAAATTAAAAAAAGAAGGAGATGGACTTTCTTCCCAAGACTAATTATGATCTAAAGATGCTTTGGAGTTCTGTATTAAAATAATTAGTAAGTAGCAGACTTCGAAATTGTATTTTGGATTTAAGGAAATAGTCCAAATGTTATTAGACATTAAGATTCATGATAAATGAGGTAAAATGGTTAATGAAATGTTGATCCTGAATGTGGTAAAGGAAGTGTTGGGGAACTTCTAGATGAACAATGGGTCAGGTTGACATCCAGAGGTGGATGGTATCCATATAAGGTATGTCTTGATATGCTCAAGTAGTAGTGAGAGGGAATCTAGAAAAGGATTCCCTTGATAAAGACATTTGTTAACCAAAAATGGTTTGAGGCATGAAAAAGAAGCTTCATAAATTGTCTTGTTGCCTTGGGCATGGTTGGAATTTCCCAGATGGTATTTCTATATTGTTGACTAACTTTATAGTAGTCGAGGAAAAAATGCCTCATTGCTAGTTGTTGTCATATGGAAAGGGGGACATAGTTATGCTTATGTTTGTTAAACTTTCCATCTGGATATCATGTGAATGACTGCAAGCTCTCAACAAAGATGGAAGGGTAGTGTTGAGTATCTCTATGAGACTTTTCATAAGAATGGTAACAAGATCCATGGGACGCGGATATGGAAGTTTTATATGTCCATGTGTATGAATGAAATGGAAAAGGTTCAAGCAATGATATTGCATGATGAATGTTTGGCTATGTTTGTATATGCTTGAGTGCATGGATTTAATGCATTGTGAGGTTTCTTGATATGAAGACTAATATTAAGACCAAATAAATATGAATGATATTAAATGTGCAAGTGATGCACATGTATGATGTAAGAGTATATGTATACTAAAGACACGATGTGACTGCTTGAATGAGTGAATTGTAAGGAAAGAATTTCACTTGCCAAGATTGAATGAATACCATGGATGCATAGTTGACTCTATTCTGAAGAGTCATGAAAGTTTTGTTTTGAATGATAGCTTGAGGGGAATGTGTTCCATTCCCTCAGGAAAGGATAGTATAAATAGATGAAAGAGTAAATGAGCAAGGATACTTTGTTGTCATGATAAAAGGCAACATGATTGTGCCTTTGAGGACCACATACGAACAATTGTAAGAAATCATGAGTTAAATGATTTTAATGTAAAGATGTATGTGAGCTGCAAAATTTACCCGTGGTAGATACACACAGGATTATGATTATGCGTGTGGTTAAGTGCATCACAGATGTAAGTTAACAAAACTAGGAATATGTGTGGATAAATAATCTGGATGCATAACAAAGATGCATGTTTATATTCCTTATGGAATATTTGGTAAACAACTGAAGATAACTCAAGGTTGAGGCCATCAAAGATAGTGATGGATATGCAATAAGTAAGTTGCATGCCGAAGGAGTTCCCTGTGAAGGAACTATGTAAAGACTTTGTCAAGAGAATAGAGTCACAACCTTAATGATTGTTGAAAAATGGGCAATGGNATATAAACCCTAGATTAATTTCTAAAACAAAATGTATGAGTGGAAGACTAACTAATGAATGTTGATCATTCTGATAACTGAATGGTAATGTGCATAATGCACTGGTTCATGATTCATTATGAACAAAAAGTTTGCTATTGGAGCATGATGATGTATCCAATAGCTTAGGGTGAGCCTAACTAAGGTTGCTCAAGGAAAAGAGAAGGAAGATCCCAACAAGGAGTAGATTGCATAAGAAAAGGAGAAAAGGGGGAATACTTTTCTCACCCTAAAAACTCTGATTTGTTTAACAGAGTTGTAATCCTTAGAAGAACAACCATGGAAATAGGTACATATGGAAGAAAGAAAATAAATAAATAAGTTTGAATGAATAGGATCGGTTGAGTCATGATAAGTAAATGCAATGAGGCCTTGGAAAATAACTTAATGGACCGAAAGTCCAGGGATGTGTAGAAGGAGTTGAAAAAGGGAAGAGTTCCTTGGCCCCTTGTTGTTTATTGTATTTCTTTGGTATGAGAGATTGATTTACTAATGAAGGTAATTGTTTTGGCATAAGGATGTTGATGGTTGTATGATTATAGAATACAATTGAAAATTGAATTGTGATTGCACTAGCTAGCACATTAAGGGGTAAT
>ML780086.1:351138-364671 GCA_009831015.1 Picea engelmannii | reverse complement strand
GCCAATGGTAGATAACCTCTGATAAAGGATACATGCAAGAAGGTTGTTGTTGAAAGATTTTTGAAGGGACTTTGGTAGCCTTATGGAGCACTACTAATGAGGTAAAAATCAGAAAAAGGGTGCTAGCAACCATAACTAGTATAAAATTTTTCATGCCTACGTGGCATAAGGGGTGGAAGGATTTGGTAAGAATCCCCTCTAAAGCATTTTAATTTCTTACTAATATGTGAATAATTTTGAGTGGCTATTGTATGCCATTGCTACCCAAGCAAGTTAAGATTCATGAAAGAAGAATATGAATAATAGAGAGAGGAAGTCTATGCCATTCAAGGATGATTTATAATCCTGCAATAAAATTCATGAGTAAGGAGTACCATGGGTACAATGACCAATATAGGGAGTTTGGGAATAAAGGTGCTAATATTTAGCACATTGCATGGAATGCATTGAGGAAATTCATGTTTGCATAAGAGGGAAGACAATGGATTTTCTATTGAGGAAGGAGGACCTTCCAATACTCCACTTGAATTGTGTAGTTGTTAAAGAAAAGAACATTTGGGTGGCCATGAGTCTTGGAACCCTAGTTACTGATGAAGGAAGAATGCTTGGGGTGCATTCAAGAGAAAATTTTAATTTCATATGTGATGATTTGGGATCATGATCATCCTGTAGCAGGAAGCACAATCTTGTTGCAATAATGAATGAGAATGAATAATCCATACAATGAAGAGGTTGGCTATGTAATACCCCAAGGACGTGCCCCAATTGTATTATGAATTGTAATTTTGTTTTATAGGCTGGTGAGCCAAGTTTATATAATCTAGTGGGTTTGTGTGTTATTTAGGCCAGGGAGCCTAAGTGTTGAGGGCTAGAAGCTTGATTTTTGTACATGTAATTATGCACAATATTAATACAAAAAAAAAAAACATCTTTGCATGTGGACCGACCACGATGAATGAGTGATGGGGGACTAAGCTTCCACAAAGCCTGGGTAAGGGAGAGGGGGATGAAAGGTTATAAGAGGGGCTAAGCTTGAGGGCTTAAGTCCTTGGGAATAATAATTAAATATTATTCCAAAGCTGTGAAAATGTATATGTTTTATCCTAAGTTCCTGGAAGGGGAACATGTGCAAGATGGGAAACATGCAGCCCCAGGGAGACAGGTGTCGACCTGGGCACATGCAGTTAAAACTAAAGAAGTAACCCATGTTGGGGGTTCAACCTTCATTCCTTGATCCACCACTTGAGTCCAGGGGTTCCTCCTCCATTTGACCGTCAACTGTCTGAACCATGAATCCCATGGCCTATGTATTCAACCTTTGCATACCTCATGCAGCTCGGAAACCTAAAACCGTGAGGCCATCCTGTGATGTTTTCTGGGGAAGACGACACACCCTCAGTCTGTACTTGTTTTACCTCTGCATAACCACAGACATTTGAGAAACCAGTCAGGAGGGAAAGGTTGACCTACGTGTCCTGTGAACCTGGGTTTATCCACACTACAAATCCGAGTTCGTGTTTAACTGCTTGGGTTGTTGTCTTCTGAGAACCCAAGCATACCGTAATTGTTTATGTCACGTGTGTTTTAACTGTGGGTTGTTGTGGCCATGCAGTCCCTTGGCTGAGTGTGATTGGCTACTTTCATTGATTCCTTGCTGAGCCTTACTGTTTTCCTCCTTGTACTAGAACAAAGCTGAAGAAGCAGGCTGTCAGGTATGTGTGCAACACTCTCTCCAAGTGAGAGAGGTGGTTGTGGTTGAAGAAGTAGGTTGTTAGGTATCTGAGCGACTCTCTCCACATGAGAGAGTGCACAGAGAAAGGAGAGAGCTCCTGGAAGGAACCCTATAACTGCCACAGATCTTAGAGATTTTTGGTTCGGTCTGTTGTTGAAGCCCAGATCAAGGGAGGTTAGCAGCCGAAGGACTGTCTAGGTGACAGAGAAGGTGTATACTCCTGGGGTGGGACATGCATGTGGGGAAGGAGATTCTATGGGTAGTGGGCATAAGTGGTTCCTGGGAGATAATCCTTCCTCTGTAACTGTGTGTCTTCCTGTTGACCTTGCCTAGCCTAGGATTTCTTGTCAGGTGGAGCTTAGTCCCAGCTCAGGGGTGACCTACTACCGAGAGTGATGAGCAACACGGTCTAAGGCTGGGAGGTTCATGGAAGGTCTACACGCAGTTGGTGGTGCGTGACAGTTTCAAAGATAAGTATCAAATTATGCTTAATATTATGTTTTGGATGCCTATGAGTCATATATGTATCATGTATTCTGTTGTGCATATGAATTATTGTTAATGAAAGGGATTATTTATGTTAGAAGTAATTCTATTTTTAACTGTAATTAAGCGTTTTAAGTTCATTAGAATGCATAATGTGTTACAGAAGTGTTGTTCCGCACAATAGAATTTTCCTAGCCAGTGGGATGACGGCTGGGGGACATTACAGTATGGTATCAGAGCCAAGTTTCAACGCTGAGCTTGGATGGGCCAGATAAGTGGTCTTTGGACCGAGGTTTTGAGAAGGAAATTGTGTCTGGAGGACTAATTTCAAACCTCAGAATGTTTCTGAGTGTCAACGGGCTACTTGACCATGTTGCAAAGCTCAGTAGGTGTAGCAATATTATAAAACTGCAGCCGCTGTGGTATATGGCCATAGGGAGAGAGAGAACTCCACACCAGAAGTGTTGGATTAAGTAGATGAAGGTTTAGAAGGAAGGTACCAAGTCATTGGCCAGAAGTCCTTGAGAAGAAAAGTTGGACGGTCAGAATTCTCTGTGGAGAACTCGCGAAATCGCGAGGGCCGTAAGATGGCCAGAAGTTGCAAGGTGGTTAGTGGATGGAGAAACTTGCCACCCTAGGATCCAGAATAAACGTGGGTCATTGATCGTGGTTGGTTTGAACCGTTGGATGATTTCATGAATTCAGGGATCGCGAACTTGGAGCACAGGGCAAATTCTTGGTCACTCCAAGTCTCGAATTGTGAAAGAGATTTACAGGGGTAAAATTGGATGGTGGAGCACTTCCAGGAAGAAGTGCCAAAATACCGTGAGCCGTTAGATCAGGGGAGGCTCACAGCCGTTGATCTCATACATGAATTTCCATATCGAAATTCGGGGTTTGAAGCGATAAGAGATTTGGAGTTGCTGCATCGTGAACTCCCGGTTACCGAAAACCTGAAACCCCGAAATCCTGAAATGATCTACACCATAGATCGTAGGAGAGGAACTTGACCATTGGATCAAGTAGATGATAGACTATAATTTCAAAATTTCGGCAAACAAAAGTTCGAGATGTGTGGATGTACGAACTCCTTATGCCCGAAACTCCGAAATGAAAAGTGAAAGTAGTGGGGCCCCATGATGTCGCCAAAAGTGATGTGGACCTTCTTAAGGACACCATGTGTCACTACCTTGGTTGGCGATAGCTATGCTATAGGACTAGGGGGAGAGAGGTCAGAAGTTCAGGAGTTGGGAATTGGAGAGGGAAGTGAGTGCAAGAATCTCTAGGACCAAAACCCTGAAGCCCCGAAACCTCGAAACCCGAAACCCGAAACCCCGAAGCCCCAAAATCTCAAAACCCAAAGTTTCATTTGGAGAGCCTTGTAGCACCTAGCAGTTAGCGTTTTATCACGACCTATGGATGCATGGGTCGGGGACTAATAAAATTGGGGCTATCACCCAAAAACTACAGAGCCAAGCAGAACTTGGAAAATTTGTGAAGTGGAAATGTTTTCTTATTCGCGTTGGTTTATGAATATTGTAGTTTTATTAAGGGTTTAAGGCCCGACAAACTTCGGTTGAATGCACGTTGTGTGTGTAGAGTTCAATGAGTGTCAGGACAACCATGAATCGATGCCGAGTATAGAAAGGGAAGAGGTGTGGATTGCCTCCAATTCAGAGAACGAAAGAGAAGGAAGGAATGTCAACTTGGGAGTCGAAGGGTGAAACTCTAATGGGCAAGGAACATAGATGGATAAGGAAGGGAATATGATGAAAATCATTGAAAGATTGCAGAGAGATACCCAGGCTCACTGATCTGATAGCCAAAATCTCATGAGGGTTAGGGATTGACAGGGTGAATTCAACTTAAAGATGTTGAAGAACCTGGAAAGAATAGAAAGGAAATTGGAAAAGGAGAGTGACACAAGCAAAACAAGGAGTCACAGGACCCCTGAGAGAAAAAGAAGATCAAGGAGTGGTAGCAGACATCGTCTTCACTCCCCAAAGCATTCCGATAAGGAAGCAGACAATAGTTCAAGCCCATCCCCTACCAGAAAACACCGAAGATTTGGAGTGGATGAATTGAAAGGGGAGATGAACAAGATTAAGCCTCCTACGTTTGATGGAGAACATAAGAAGAAGGAAGATGCCAAAACATGGTTGCTTGGCATGAGGAAGTATTCCCAACTGCTGAATTATTCCTCTCATGCAAAAGGAAGAATTGCGATGTATCAACTAAAAGGAAAAACATCCATGTGGTGGGATCAACTTGTGCAGGTACAACACGTTAGAGAGAAAGATATCACATGGAAGGAATTCAAGAGGTATTTCGAGAGGAAATACCTGACTAAAAGATACTATGACAACAAGATGAAGGAGTTCTTTGAACTCAAGTTGGGCAGCATGACCATCGATGAATATGAATGATTTTTTTTGGAATTACTGAAGTATGTTCCATTCATCAAAGATGAGGTTGTCAAGATTTAGAGGTATCTGAGTGGACTGCCACCTCCCATTGGTGACAAGATTTAGTATGATGATCCTAAGACTATGGAAGAAACAATAAGAAGAAAGAAATGCTTATATGAGCAACAAAGAGAAAAGTCTACCTTTTGGAAGGCTTGGGATGACCAGAAGAAGTTTAAGAAAGAACGGAGGCAGAAGGGAAACAAACCTCCCTTTTTCAGAAACATTCCTCAAGGACAACCATCTCTTAGAAAGCCTAGGAAGGTTGAAGTGAGTGGGAAAATGTCAAGGCTTCCACCTATGGAATGTTGGGGTTGTAAAGAAAACCATAGGTACATAGATTTCCCCCACAAAAATGATAAAGTAAGAGTTCTCCACAATGTTCAGCAAGTTGAAACAGTGGAGGACATGGGCAGTAGAATTCCAAGGATCTACACAGCCCTGGACAACAATCAAGTTGAGTATCATTCGCACATGATTGAAGTAGAAGCTAGCTACAGGAACCAAGAGGAAAGTCACAGAGTTAGTCAAGTCCTGTCTTGTAGACATGAATGGACTGAGCACGAAGGCCGATTTGAACATTCTGCCGTTAGGCTCTTATGACTGTCTAATTGGGATGGACTAGTTGGACCAACACCATGCCATATTGGACTGTCAGAAAAAGGAATTCACTTTCTTAGATGAAGAAGGGAATCATAGAGCCATCCAAGGAATTCCTAGAGCTATTACTGTTAGAGAAATCTCAACAATACAGTTGAAGAAGTGCTATAGAAAAGGCTGTCAGTTATTTGCAGCCCATGTGGGGGGAACACCTAAGGATAAGGTGTCAAACATTGAGGATCATGAGGTACTTAAAGAGTTTGAAGATGTATTCCAGGAAGTACCTAGACTACCTCTGAAAAGGGATATCGATTTCTCTGTGAATTTGATGCCTGGATCAGCTCCAGTGTCGAAAGCTCCTTATAGAATGAGTACACTAGAGCTGAAAGAGTTGCAATTGCAGCTTGAAGAGATTCTAAAGAAGGGGTACATTAACTCAAGCATGTCACCTTGGGGTGCCCCAGTATTGTTCGTGAAGAAGAAGGACAGGACTTTGAGGCTGTGAAAAGGCTATGATAGAGAGAGGATCCATGAGAATTTGGAGAAGGCCCGAGGAACACAGAGAAGTTTCCCTAGTGATATCATGGCTTGGCATGGGGGTGGGCAAAGTGCTAAGAGTGAATTCTTTTGAGCCTACAGTTGGGTGGAAAGGTGAACACCCACATTCAGTTGGCTGGTTGCAACTTGTAATAGATAAGTATTTCATATGCCCTGTGTACTTGAAATGAAATGCATGATTGAATGGTTGTTTTCAAATGTAAACTCTTGATTTTGGGTGCTGGTAGGATGGCAAGTTTTTCACATGCCATGCAAAGTTGAATAGAATTACATTGTAATACTCTAGGACAAATAAAGTAAACCCCCATCTATGTTTTTTGTGTACATGAGGAATAGAGGTACATAAACAAAGCTAAATGTGTAATCTGATGCTATGATGCTTTCAAGAGAAAGGAGAACTTATAGCAATGGGATATTTAATTGGATTTGGGGACATAAGATAGTCGCCCCTATGTTGGTTAAGGTCGTGGACGCTTCCTTCAAACCAGTTGTCCAAGTGAACATGAAATCATGCCCATGACCTTAACTAGATTTTGTCTAAGAGTTAGGAGTGTAGCCTCTAGAGCTTGAAAAAGCTCCATAGGACCAGGACCTTGGAACCCTCCGCTACACTAAAAAAGGAGCTAAGTGATTTGGGACTCTAGATCTCTAGGGTGAATAAACATTGCAGTGTACTAAATGCACCGAATACGACTCGTCGAATCAATAGCTTGACGATGGACCGACAGTTGGTGGTCATTTACCCATTATCGTGGGACTCATCCCCTTGTTAAATCCCAATCCACTTCTTAGTCACAAAGTAACGTGATCCATAGATCTAAGGTTATTCAAGATCTCCCCTTACCATTGGATCTACGTCGTGGTCATTCGATGTTGACCTACTCTGGGAGAGAAAAGGTGTTAAACAACCAAAAACCCTAAATGTCAAGCTCACAGGTTAACGTGAGTCATTGATATGGGGAATCCATTGGGAACCTCTCCTGACCATTCGATCAACTAGTGAAAGGATAACGTAAATCACTCCGATGAATTTCTACTTCGGGAGGTTCGACGTGTTGGTGAATGAGAATATCGCTGAAGTTTTGAAGGCCAGAGTGACGTGACATGCTGACTTCACCTAGGGTGACGTGGACCCATAGTTGGTGTGCTACGTGTCAACCCGATTCGTGACTTTCATAGACCTTATGTGTCAAATGGACCTTGAAGCATATCAACCTAATTCGTGACTTTCACAGACCTTATGTGTCAAACGGACCTTGCCACATGTCACCAATTGATTGGGCCACATGTCACCAGTTGATTGGGCCACTTGTCTTCTACCAAATGTCTTCCTCCTAGATCATGGCCGTTTGATCTAATGGTTGATGGGAGTTTGGAACTTTGGGACTCCAGAGTGTTGTGAGTGATGGAACGCTTGGGATAAAATGGTCGAAGGATCGGACCTACCTGTCCCTATTCCAGTATTTAATGTGCATTCACATGTAAGTGCAGAGTCTCTGGGAGTTCGTAGCTTCGAGACTCCAAATGTTTGGGGTGATAGAATGAACAAGTTAAAAGGGTCGAAGGCTTGAACCTACCTTCCTATACTCCAATGTTATAATAAACATTAAACATAATTAATTATATTTTGGGGTAATGTAATTACATGTATTTGCGTAAAGGCATAATACAGGTGGGACCCTCTTCGCAGCTTTGACATTTGGGATTTTTGGGGGTATGTTCATAACAACATGATGAGGAACCTCATTGAAGTCTGGAGACTTAAGAGTTTATCGAACTTGGAGTTGGCAACCATAGTTCATGCTCTAAAGAAATGGAGGCATTACCTCATGGGAAGGAGGTTTGAACTCATAACAGACCATAGTGGTCTGAAATATTTGTTTGATCAACCAACCTTAAACGCTAGACAAAGTAGGTGTCTGGAATTTTTGTGTAACACCCTGTTTCCCCCAACTTGTAAATATAACTGGACTGACCAAGAACTACGACGAACTCATAAATGTGAATATGTGATGTAAATGGACCTTGAGGAAAAGGTCAATGAATGTGAATAACATTTTGAATTTATTGCAGAACTGCTGAGAGGGGATGTGCATAAAAAGAGAAAATGATGGCGGTGGAGGGAACCTGGAAAGGTGGCGTTAACTTCCACCGAGAATTAATACCATATTTGGACTCCACTGGCCCGGAGAACCAAAAGCAGCTTGCTGGCCTTGAATTAAATGTCTCGCAGGCTAGTAGGTAGATGGTTTAATGAGGGATGGGAGGTGAACCTCCCATTCATAGAGCCGTCAGGCCTAATCAATGCGAGGGTACTCGCACCACATGCAACCTCGCAAGAGGATAAGGCGTGGGGTAGAAGCGATTGCAGGGGTAGACGCGAGGGGAGAACTTTGGCATTACATAGAGTGAGTGATAGTAGAGAGGAAGGATTGCAACCTTCGCTCCTGGTCACTAGAAAATGGAGATGCAGTCTCATAGCATCGTAGTCTCAGCTCGGGGGTGGCTAGTGGTAAATCCACTGGGAGTCACTAGGCCTACGGTTGGGTGGAAACGAGCACCCCTCTTAGCAATTGCATAACCCCTGTTGTTATTTCTGATAAGTGTTTTTCCTCTGACGTCTTGATATATATATATATATATATACACATGTTTATTCTGATAATTATGCTCATAAGCTGTGAAACTGTGAATGATTTCATCACAAGAATGACTGTATGGTGTTTTAATCAATACTAGTAGTTGTATAATTATATGAAAGACTACGTATGATTTATGTTTTCATGAATTCGTTATTTATGTGCGTACTGATCAAAATTTAGACTTCACGTCTGGTTCTTGGGAGGATGACATCCTTATATACCTCAGGTAGTACCCTAAGTAAATATCCCCATAGAAATACCTTCCTTGAAAATCCCATCAAGAACCGGGAAGGCGGTTGTGAAGGTGTAAGGCCTTAGTGACTCTGCATGAGGAGAAACGATCTTGTTGAAAATCGAGATGACAACATAAGGATGAAGTAATGAATTGATGGATGAGATTCCTTCGGGAGATCTGTGGTCACTCATGATCGTCAGATCGGAAGGAGAAGATGGAGTGTTAGGTAACTTAACTTTATAGGTATTAATTGATGGACGACATTTCGTCAGGGAATCTGCGGTCACCCACGCCCGTTAGATTAATAGGAGAAAGTAGGGCATTAAATGCCTTACCACTTGGTTTTCCTATGTCTTCGTGAGTAGCGAAGAGTTTAGGACCGTAGATCCCCAAGGTTCATGAGAGTATCTGGACCGTGGATCTTTTCCACACCCAGGGAGTCGTGGAAGAATGCATGGGTAGGAACCATTATGAGTCGTCAGATCTTGGCTGAAGAACCCAACAGCCATTGGATCTGTCAGGAGTTACCCGAGGGATAAGACTCCAGTGTATTGGGGGGGAGAAAAAACCCCGGAACGGATCTAAGCCGTCTGATTAACGGAGGTCACGTGTCAAGAAATCACCCATTTCGGGAAATCAGGGATCGCATAATCGAGATTCGTGTTGACAAGAGATCAGGACTTCCCATTGTGGAAATCCCGGGATAGATCTAAGCCGTCCGATTGACGGGGGCCATGTGTCGTAAGATCTCCCATTACGGGAAATCGAGGATCGTGGAATCGGGAGTCTTGGTGACAAGGGATCGAGACTCTCCAAGGTGGAAACTCCAGAGTAGTTGTGGGCCGTCCGATTTAAGGAGGTGACGTGTCGAGAGATTACCCATTTCGGGAAATCGGGAATCAAGGATTCGGGAGTCCTGTTGACAATAGGTCGGTCTCTCGCCTTGATAAATCTCGACGGAAGAGAGGTTGTGGTCAGGGACGATTTTAGGGGCTAAATTTCGCTCATGGGCTAATTTTCCATGGTTTTTCCAAAAACAAGATTCGCTATTTTAAAAATGATTCACCCAAATTCTATAGGATAAAATTATTTTACCTTAAAAATCACCAAGATTTTATAAAAACTATATAAAATCCTTTGAAATTTGAATATTTTTACAAAAATATCGCCAATCATTTATAGTTGGCATATGAAGGATTAGTAAGATTCGCCAAGGTTTCTACATTTAAAAATAAATTTCCATCCTTAAAATAATCCCTGGTTGTGGTCATTTGGGAAGAGATCATATCGACCAATGCTTAACCCAAGTGGCTAATCTCTGATTGAGGTTCATTCAACACTTTGGCGTTTCGACATTTGGGGTACCGAAGGGACATGTTACCCTGTGCTCTCAAACCCCGAAGTCTAGACTTATAAACCTCGAGATGTTAGCATGTGGTCAGGATCCTCTCGGAGGATCCTAGGTCTGGGATGATAGTTTGATGTGAGGTAGAGATTCCAGTGTTACGCTGGGGCGCGAATGCACATAAAGGTAAGTAGCGAGTAGATTTGGATGGCCAGAGTCCATCTACTTAGATCTACGGCTGAGGATTCATTTCGGAGCTCCGTTTCCATTCCGCCTTTAATGGGGGAGGGGGTCCGGAATTGGACACACAACTCTCGAACGATCAATATTAATTCATCATTATCAATGTCTCTCAAGTGGATTCTGAACCCCCCTTGCCATTCTACCTTTAATGGGGGGGGGGGGGNGTGGCGTGTGAAGTGGGCCCCCCTCTTGTCATGTCAACTACTATGTTGAGTTTCCCTTTTCGCCACCTGTATTCCACTTAATCGTGTGACGGGGCCTGTTCTCACTGGCAGTTCTCTACCCCTGTTGAGATTTGTTCCTATTGGCCATTTGCTGACCCTGTAGGGATTCGTCCCCATTGGTCGGTCGCTAGCCGTATTGGGGTTCAGCGGTTGCAAGAGTCAAACGTTTAGACATTACTGTAGCACCGAGGTACGAAGTACAAATAGGCACTGCGTTCAAATTGAACCATGAACATGACCCGCGATCACATGGGAACGAAGAAGGAGAGAGAAAGATCCAGCTTACATTGGGCCTCCATGGATAATTAGGGGTTCTGGTTCGGAAGAAGACCAGAAAAAACCAATTTAGGTAGTGGGTATGTGACAAAGTGGTATCAAAGAATGGTTACAACACTCGGCCTAATTGGGCTCGTGTACGAGTTGCACATAAGCTCCGTTCGAAGCACTCCTACAAGGAGTAACCCCATAACTTAACTCTCTTGTCCAGGATTAAAAACTTGGAAATGGGAACCTGACTGTGTATGCATGTGAAAGAGATATAAATTATGCACAAATTATGAAAATGTATTTAACTCTTGACTAATAACCAACGTTTGTCTTTTCACTCAAGCGGACGATCAACCACGGGAATCGACAGACGCAGAGTATGGTGACTCACCAAGAGGTGGGAGAAGGCTCCCACAACAGAGACGAAGAGTCTGACGAAAGAAGAGAAATAGGGACCCCTCCAGACCTAGCCGAGACTGTGAGGAGTCTCATGGTTGAATTGCAAAGCTGCAAGGCCGACAATGAAAGGATGATGAAAGAACAAGAAAAGAAATCTGAAATTAATGCAGTTTTACTGCAGAGCTTATCTGACCTACAGCGACAAATGCAGCAAGAACCTGAGATGCAGAATCATGGTCGTGTCAGTGGCCATACTGAGAGAAGCACATCAAGAAAGGTCCACCCCAGAGGTAAAGGACCAGTGCAAGAAGATTCCACAAAGAAGGAAGTTGGCGATTCAGAAGGCTCTTCCAGCAGCAGGACCAGTTCCTATTCTCGAAGAAAACAAAAGAAGAAAAATACTTCCAAGGGTCATAAATTTGAGGAATTCAGAAAGGCAAAACCTCCCTCCTTTGACGATGATATAAAGAAGGGAGAGGAAGCCGAGGCTTGGCTACTTGGACTGAAGAAATATTTCAGAGTCCATGATTTTTCAGAAAATTTGAAGGCCCGAGTGGCCACTTTCAATCTGAACGGAAAGGCTTCCATCTGGTGGGAAGATCTTAAGAATATGAAAGGGGTCCGTGAGGAGGACTTGTCTTGGAAACGGTTTGAGAAGTACTTCTAGAAGAAGTATCTGTCAGAAAGATATTTCGACGAGAAGACTAAAGAGTTTTATGAACTCAAACTGGGGCAACTCACTATAGAGGAATATGTCAACAAATTCCTCGACTTATTGAGATATGTACCCTACATCAAAGCAGAGAAGGCGAAGGCGCAACACTTCATCAGTGGGCTACCCAAGGAATACCGAAACCAAATTGAATTTGACGAGCCAAATACCTTAGAAGACACTATACGAAAGGCAACATATTGGCATGAACAATATGGACATCAGGCAGAGTCTCATGGAGATTGGAAATAGAAGAGTAGTTCGAGATTTCAGAAAAAGGGGAGCAAATCCTCAGGATTTAAAAACTACAAAAAGAACCCCAGAATGAACTTTCCAACCCGGAGTGTACTCCAACAGAAATTTCCCTTGGTGGATGGAAATAAAACTTATGGACCTATATCAGTGAAGAGTAATAACCCAAAGAAAGAACCTATGAAATGCTGGGGTTGCGGAGAAGAGCATCTCCTGAGAGACTGTCCACACCGACAACAGAACAGTCGGAAATTTTATAACATGCAGGAAGCTACCATAGTCAATGATGTGGCAAGGAGTGTGCCGCCGATTTATGCAACCTTGGATAATAACCAAGCTGACCACCAAGCTTCACTGGTGGAAATAGAAGGTATGATTTTCAACCATCTGGTATCTGTTTTGATTGACCTTGGTTCAAATTTGAGTTATATAGCCCCTAAAGTTGTTGATAAATGTAAGCTATAGCCATGAAAGAAAACTAAGACATGGTTGGTATAGTTAGCCACTAGCACCAAAAGAAAGGTAGTAGAGGTCATACTAGCCTGCCGACTAAGGTTGGGTGAATTCCCCACCCAAGCAACCCTTAATGTATTACCCCTGGGATCATACGATCTGTTGATTGGTATGGATTGGCTGGCTGCCCATAAAGCCAAACTGGATTGTTACCATAAAACCTTAAAATGTGTGAGCAAAGAAGGAAAAAGGATAACCCTTCAAGGGATCCAAAAACTGGTCTCGGTGAGGCAAATATCAGCCTTGCAAATGAGAAAGTACTGCCGAAAGGGATGTCCCCTATATGCAATACAGGTGTTAAAAAGAATCGAAGGTGCTAAATCAAGCCCTGATGATCACCCTATCCTGAGAGAATACAAATATGTGTTTCCGGAGGAAGTACCGAGCCTACCTTCGAGAAGAGACATTGACTTCTCAATAGAGCTCACACCAGGAGCGGTGCCGGTGATCTGGATTATTTTCGGCATGAAATGAGAGCAGAGATATAATAAAGAAATGCACAGAGATATCGCGTATATCCAGTAATATAACATAAATATATCAGAGATGCAACCATAAACACAGAGATACAGTAATACATGATTTCTATTCATGAAAGAAATGTACAAAGACTGTAAAAATACAGAGTGAAAGACTCGCTAGAATGGTGGCAGCATATCTCTGAGAAGAGATGTGACGGCTACTCGCATTTGCAAGAAGATGGTTACAATGAGGCTATGGAGGCATTTTTACAATAATCAGGAATGCCAAAAGTCCTAGACATCCAAAAACCTAACCCTAGGAGATGAAGCGCCAAAAGTCATGTGGGCCCCGTTTGGGTAAGTTGGTGCATCAACTTCCCGGGGTCGTAACTTTTGCAT
>ML780086.1:332596-345706 GCA_009831015.1 Picea engelmannii | reverse complement strand
CGTGTCGAGTTTCCCTTTTCGCCACCTGTATTCCACTTAACCGTGCGATGGGGCCTGTTCTCACTGGCAGTTCTCTACCCATATTGAGATTTGTTCCTATTGGCCATTTGTGACCCTCTAGGGATTCGTCCCCATTGGTCGGTCACTAGCCCTATCGGGGTTCGACAGTTGCAAGAGTCGAACGTTTAGACGTTACTGTAGCGCTGAGGCACGAAGTACAAATAGGCACTGCATTCAAATTGAACCGTGAACATGACCCGCGATCACATGGGAACGAAGAAGGAGAGAGAAAGAGCCAGCTTACGCTGGGCCTCCATGGATAATTAGGGGTTCTGGTCCGACAGAAGACCAGAAAAATCCGATTTAGGTAGTGGGTATGTGACATTCTGTGTGAGTACGACTTTGAAATAAAGCATATCAAAGGAAAGGAGAATAAAGTAGCTGATGCACTCAGCAGGAGGGTGCATGAATTACATGCTACAACCATTAGCATGTATCAGACTGATATTAAAAGCAGAATTCTAGAGTCTGCAAATGTAGATCTGTAGTACAGAGAATTGGTAGCCAAGATACAACAGGGTAAGATGCCACAAAAGATGGAAATTTATAAATTGGAAATATATGGAATACTGTTGTACAAGAACACAATTTTTGTACCCAATGTCCAGTGCTTGAAACAGATGATTTTGTAGGAGATGCATAATGTGCCTTATGCAGGGCACCCTGGATATCAGAAAACAGTAGCAATGGTCAGGAGCCATTACTTTTGGCCAGGTATGAAGAGAGAGATCGCTGAATACATCGCCAGATGTATGGAGTGCTAGAAAGTTAAAGCCGAACATAGGGATCCAGTAGGGTTGCTGCAACCTTTACCCATTCCTGAGTGGAAGTGGGAAGTGGTCACAATGGATTTTATTATAGGATTTCCAAGAACAAGCAAGTTTCATGATTCAATCATGGTGGTGGTGGAAAAGATTACAAAAGATGGCCATTTTATTCCACTGAAAAATACTCACAAGGCAACAGATGTTGCTGATATTTTCATAAAGGAAGTGGCACGTTTTCACGGAATTCCTAAAACAATTGTGTCTAACAAAGATCCGAAATTCACCTCGAATTTCTGGAAAGGATTGTTCAAAGGATTCAGAACGAATCTGAACTTTAGTACATCTTATCATCCTGAGTCTGATGGACAGACAGAGAGGGTGAACAGAGTAATAGAAGACATACTGAGAATGTATGTGATGGAAAAACCATCAAGATGGGAAGACTACCTGTACTTGGTAGAATTTGCCTACAACAATGGGTATCATGCTTCGTTGAAGATGAGTCCATTTGAAGCAATTTATGGAAGAAAGTGAAATACTCTAGTGAGCTGGGATAATCCATCTGATAGAGAAGTAGTTGGGCCAGAGTTGCTCAAGGAGATGGAGTACCAAATGATAAAAATTAAGTAGAATTTGAAAACTGCCCAGGATAGGCAAAAAAGTTATGCGGATAAGAACAGAACCCACAAAGAGCTCAAAGTGGGTGATCATGTTTTCCTGAAAGTGAAAGCTAACAGGAGTTCCCTGAATTTGGGAAGTTGCACCAAGTTGGTAGCTAGATTTTGTGGGCCATTTGAAATCCTGGAAAGAATTGGGCCAGTTGCATATATGCTTGCATTACCTGCATCTATGAATGTACATAATGTGTTTCATGTTTCATTGCTTAAGAAATATATACCTAATGCTAATCATGTAATCGATTGGAATGTGATTCAGGTGGAACAAGAAGGTGTCCTGCAAGTGCATCATATGTGCATATTGGATAGGAAAAACAAACAGCTCCAGAATCGAGCCATAGGACTTGTAAAGGTCCAATGGACCTGGTACGGTCCTGAGGATGCAACATGGGAACATGAATATGGTATGTGGGCAGAATACTCACATATTTTTGAAGATTTTGGAAATCTTGCAAATACTATGTGAAAGTTGCACTGAGGACAGTGCAAAAATAAGGGGAGGGGATTGTAATACCCCAAGGACGTGCCCCAATTGTATTATGAATTGTAATTTTGTTTTATAGGCTGGTGAGACAAGTTTATATAATCTAGTGGGCTTGTGTGTTATTTAGGCCAGGGAGCCTAAGTGTTGAGGGCTAGGATCCTGATTTTTGTACATGTAATTATGCACAATATTAATACAAAAAAAAAAGATCTCTGCGTGTGGACTGACCACAATGAATGAGTGATGGGGGACTAAGCTTCCACAAATTCTAGGTAAGGGAGAATGGGATGAAAGGTTAGAAGAGGGGCTAATATTGAGGGCTTAAGTCCTTGGGAATAATAATTAAATATTATTCCAATATTGTGAAAATGTATATGTTTTATCCTAAGTTCCTAGAAGGGGAATGTGTGCAAGATGGGAAACATGCAGCCTAAGGGAGACAAGTGTCGACCTGGGTGCATGCAGTTAAAACCAGATAAGTAATCCATGTTGGGGGTTCATCCTTCATTCCTCGATCCACCACCTGAGTCTGGGGGTTCCTTCTTCATTTGAAAATTGACTGTCTGAACCATGAATCCTGTGGCCTCTGTATTCAACCTTTGCATGCCTCATGCAGCTCAGAAACCTGAAACCGTGAGGCCATCCTGTGATGTTTTCTAGGGAATTTGACACACCCTCAGTCTGTACCCATTTTACCTTTGCGTTGGACCTCTACATAACCACACACATCTGAGAAACTAGTCGGGAGGGAAAGGCTGTCCTATGTGTCCTTTGAACCTAGGTTTATCCACACTACAAATCCGAGTTCGTGTTTAACTGCTTGGGTTGTTGTCTTTTGAGAACCTGAGCATACTGTAATTGTTTATGCCATGTGTGTTTTAACTGTGGGATGTTGTGGCCACGCAATCCATTGGATGAGTGTGATTGGATACCGTCATTGGTTCCTTGTTGAGCCTTACTGTTGTCCACCTTGTGCTAGAATGGAGCTGAAGAAGTAGGTTTCTAGGCCTGTGTGCAACACTCTCTCCAGGTGAGATAAGTGGTTGTGGTTGAACAAGCATGTTGTTAGGCCCGTGAGAAACTCTCTCCAGGAAAGAGAGTGCACGGAGGAAGGAGAGAGCTTCTGGAAGGAACCCTGTAGCTGCCACAGAGCTCGGAGATTTCCGGTCTAGTCTGTTGTTGAATCCCAAGGCAAAGGAGGTTAGCAACCGAAGGAATGTCTAGGTGAAAGAGAAGGTGTATACTCCTAGGGTGGGACAAGCATGTGGGGAAGGAGAGTCTTTGGGCAGTGGGCATAAGTGGTTCCTGGGAGAGAATCCTTCCTCTGTAACTATGTGTCTTCCTGTTGACCTTGCCTAGCCTAGGATTCCATGTCCGATGGAGCTTAGTCCTAGCTTGAGGGTGACCTACTACTGAGAGTGATGAGCAGCACGGTCTAAGGCTGGGAGGTTCATGGAAGGTCTACACACAGTTGGTGGTGCGTGATAGTTTCAAAGATAAGTATCAGCTTATGCTTAATATTATGTTTTGCATGCATATGAGTCATATATGTATCATGTATTCTGTTGTGCATATGAATTATTGTTAATGACATGGATTATTTATGTTAGTAGTAATTCTATTTTTAACTATAGTTAAGTGTTTTAAGTTCATTAGAATGCATAATGTGTTACATAAGTGTTGTTCTGCACAATAGCGTTTGCCTGACGAGGAGGATGATGTCCGGGGGACGTTACAGGTTAAGCTCCAACACACCATGTCAAAGTGCTTGTCATAAAGTGTGGCAAACTTGAAATCAATGAAAGGGTGCATTGGGTATGAATGTGGCCATGAATATTGGCACATTGATTAAAGTCATTTGATATTTGAATTGCATTTGGAAAATTTAGTATGTTGAAAGGATGCATACATAAATAATGATATTTCCTTTTTGTTTGTACCCTTGAATAGATGAAAATGACTTGGACTATTAGTATGCATAGTCTTAAAAATATAAAGTGCATGAAAACTAACAATTTGTTTGGCTGATGAATGTGGAAATTGGAGAAAGAAAAGGGACTTGGATATGGAAGTGTTGTAAGTCCATAAGGAAGACTAATTGCTTGCTAAGCTAAACTACAAGGAATGGAATTTCCTTTTTGAGAAAACAAATTTGATTGTTAGTATGCACATTTCTGAAGTTGTTTGTGAGCCATTGTAACCATGCAATGAAAATATAGTGTGCATGAAAACTAACAATTTGTTTGGCTGAGGAATGTTGAAATTGCAGGGAGAAAGGGTCTTGGATATGGCTGTGTTATAAGCCATAAGGAAGACCAATTTCCTGCTGAGCCAGAATGCTATGGGAATAAAAATTCCATACTCGTGAATCTGGTTGCTATGTGGAATGGATCCGAAAAATAAAAATGTGGAATTTGGAAATCAGTGGGTGATATATTTGAAAGAAATTATAAATTGGAATTGATGATAATATCTCATAATTTCTATATACCCGTGATACAAGTGAGATGAAAGGATATGTCTATGGAGTACAAATGAAGGCTCTCAAAGCTGGAAAGCATGAAAAAGGATACTGTTGAGACATGAGAACCTTGTGGTAAGCCATGATCACCCTAGAATATGTTGTGTTGTGGTAACACAAGATGGAGGGATGTCTCGACAAAGAAGGTCAGAGGGATGCCTTGAATGTAAGGCTAAATGAAGTCTCTAGAACTCTTCTTGTGCAATAAATCCTTGGCAAGGAAAGATGGATCACCCAAGGGACTGTATAGCAGAGAAGGGGATGCCTGAGCCTGGTCCTCAAAGGTGAGTGACCACAAGGAAGAGGATACTTTGATAATTCTTGTAAATCATTGATTGGGATCATGCACACAATGGGTATGTAAAGGGAAAACGGTGATCCAAGATAACAAGAAAACCATGTGGATGCAAATCCATGAACTTCATAGATAAGTATTGTGCTAGATTATGAATTTTTTCCTCTTGAATTTTGCACAACAGTAAGATGTTTTCACATGAAATTATGATTAATATGCTTTTTGTCCAAAATTATTGAAGGCAGGTGACAAAGGCCAAGTGTTTGGAAAAGACCTGACCAATAAAGAGGATCAATATTTCTAAAGAAACTGAATGACAAAGGCATGAAATGTGTTATTCAGAAAGAAAACTGAGGACAATGTTCCTTTGAAAGGGGAGGGGATTGTAATACCCTTGATTCCCCCAACTTGTAATTAATCATTATTTATGATTACCATGCTATGGAATGTAAACAATGTTACTTTAGGATCCACTCAAGTGTCTAGAAGTTGGTTAATGGGTAGAGAGACGTGTATTTGGTATCCTACCCAAGATAGAGACCCAAGTCCTAGTAACCCTACTAAATGATGGTTCAACATATATGAATTATTGTTTATATTTCCAAAAAATTGACTATGGGGGTGAATCATTGAAGTACTGAACATGATATCACTAGAGGAAAGAGTGAGGAAACTATAGAGAGGGTTCATTATGTCAAAATGACCCAATTCTCTTTACTGAAATAATGAGCCTCATCTTGATTCCAAGAAAAAAAATCAATTTATGAGAAAGGACTGGTGGTTGAACAATCAACTACCCCAATGAATGGAATCATGGAGGGTATGGCTAAGGAGACATAAAACTGTCAGCCTGAAGTACCACATAGTGCAGTTTCTTGCAGGCCCAGATTGACCCAATTTCCTTCTGACAGAAGGAATAATACATGTCCATAACCTTCTTGGGGAGGAAAAAATGCATGCAAGAATACACATGAAGGAAAATGAGAAGGGGACCATGCCCACAGAGGGGTGTGCAACCAGGATATGCTATGAGAAGAAAAACACCAGAGAAAGAGGGGAGTGCGCGAGGCTCTCCAATTTAGAAGAATAACTGAAAGAAGAAGTTGTTCTCACTACAGGGAGAATGCAAGATACCAGATATATAAAATATGCAGAACAGAAACAAAATGCTAGAAATGACAGAATAATAGTAACATATCCAGCATAATATTCACAATACACAGAAATGATATACGAAATAGCAACAGAAATAACACTTTGAATCAGATAGCAATGTTCACAGGCCTCTTCGAGGGGGCAACCTCCAATCGAGCAGCACTCTGTTACAATAATATCCAAGCTAGGGTTCTCATACCCTCGACTCCTATTTATACTAAAAAGAAGCATCTAGAGGAAGATCCTTCTAGAAACAGAAGCTTCTATTAGGTCTTCTTACATCCGCCTTATTCTATTTTATTGAAAGGTCTTATTAATATTGACCTTTATTACATCCGAATACATTGATCTACCTATGTGCGGGTTAGGACCTTAACAGAGAAACATAGGAGGAATTCAATATCTAAGGAAGAGAATTGCTGAAAATAATGAACGAGCATGTGTGTAACACACCCAACCTTATACCCGCTGGGCTATGCCACACATTAACTCTTGTGGAACTTAATAAATTGTAACATACCCGACCTTTCAGGTCAGCCATGTCAACTCCATAAAAACAACAATGCCATATATAAATATATATATATATATATATATATAGATATATGACTTTAAACAGACAAATGCATTATGCCAATATACTAATTCATGCGAAAATAACAGTAAACATATACATGCAACATACACAGTAAATACCCATAAATACAAAGACATGTATAAATATTCAACATGCAAATGGACACACAATTGATACTTATATTTTATAGAATACCACCAAATGCATGCATACCTTCCATGATCCTCCTAGCGATAGACTACACTGCTCATCACTCTTAATAGTCGGTCACCCTTGAGCTAGGACTAAACTCCACCCAAGTAAAGGGATTCCTAGGCTAGGATGAGACAAATCAGACAATAAGAAGCATATCATTCCAGGAGCCTACTCAAACTAACAACCCACAACCTCTCATTCCCCACATGCCTTTCCTACTCTAGGAAGTGTGCCCCTTCTTTGTTCAATAGTCCTTCGGATGCCCCACTTCCCTTGAAGGACTTCAACAACATGACATACATGAATTCTTAGAGCACTATAACTGCAGTTGGGCTCCCTCAGGAAAATCACTTCCCCAACAAACTCTCTCACCTGGAGAGAGTTTCTCACCAGTTTGACAAATTGCCTCTTCAATCCACAGGCCTGACAACTCACCTCTTCAAACCCACGGGCCTGACAACCCGTTTCTTTAGTCCATAGCTTAAGTCAACCAGTTACAGGTAATGATGAAAACAACAACAACATTCAACTAAGGCATCAACAGAATTTAGGTATGGAACATGTGATGACAGTAACAACAACCTTCGAGTTTGGTTTAAACGTTTCCCATAAAAAAAAGGTACATATGTGCTACTCCTTCCAAAATAGGTAGGGGTTACTACTGGTAACAGGAACAGTACGAGGTAGCTTCAAGAGTGTGTGTGGGATGGAGGGTGCCAATCATGCAAAGGTTAACTGATGGAGAATATGGATGAGTGCATGAATCATTGAGAGAGTGCGCTCGTGAATGGGGAAAATATGGGAAAACAAACTAATTTCCCCACATATATTTACATGTGACCTGATTGACACATGACCCTCTAGGAATTCGTTCCTCTCCACTTGTGGATCATTCCACTTCCCATAAGAACTTAGGATAACATGAGATTTATACTTTCCTTAGTCTTTTGGAATAATAATATAATATTCCTTTAGATTTAAGCCCTCTAGCTTAGCCCCTTTTCTAGGCTCTTAGCCCCTCCCTTTCCCTACCTAGTGGATTTTAGTTCCCCATACTTTTTTATCTTGGTCAATCTACACACAACGATGTATTATATTAATGATATGAGTGTTTACATATACAAAATTAGGCTCACTGACCTTTAACATCTAGGCTCTCCAACCTAATCATCACATAATCCTCCTAGCTTATAATCACTTGGCTCACCAACTTATAAAACATATTTACAATTCAACTAGGGTTCATTATTGGGGTATTAAAATCCCCTCCCCTTTTTTTTCACTGTCCTCAGTGTAATACACATATACCTTTAACACCAATATTTTCAAAAATATTCAAAAAGATGCGGGTATTATGCCTGCATATCATCCTCGTGCTCCCAATCTGCATCCTCAGGGATGTACTAGGTCCATTGAAACTTTACTAGAGATATGGATCGATTACAGAGTTGCTTGATCTTCCAATCTAGTATGCACACCAGATGCACTTGAAAAATGCCTTCTTTCTCCACCCAAATCACATTCCAATCAATAACATGATTTGCATCAGGTATATACTTTTTTAGCAATGACACATGGAATACATTAGGAATTGACATTGATGTAGGTAATTCAAACATATAATCTACAAGCCCAATCCTCTCTAGGATTTCAAATGACCCACAATAACGAGCTACTAACTTTGAACAATTTCCCAACTTCAGGGAACTTCTGTTGACCTTCACTTTCAAGAATACATGATCACTCACTTTAAATTATCTATGGGTTCTTCCCTTATCAACATAGATTTTCTTCCTGTCTTGAGCAAACTTTAAATTTTGTTTTATTTTTGTCATATTCTCTTACATTTCCCTAAGAAAATCTAGCCCAACCATTGCTCTATTTTTTGGGTTGTCCCAACTTGCAGGTGTGTTTCACTTTCTGCCATAAAGTGCCTCAAATGGGATCATCTTTAGAGACGCTCGGTACCCATTGTTGTAAGAAAAATCTACCAAGTATATATAGTCTTCCCATTTTTATGGATTATCCATCACATACATCCTCAACATATCCTCAATCACTTGATTCACCCTTTTTGTTTTCCCATCAGATTCTGGATGATAATCTATGATAAAATTCAAATTTGTTCCGAATCCTTTCTAGAAATTCGATGTGAATTTTGGATCTTTTCAAACACAATTGTCTTGGGTATACCATGCAATTGAGAAATTTCCCTCATATAAATATCATGAACATTAGTTGTTTTGTGAGTGAGTTTCACTAGAATTAAATGGGTAGCTTTGGTAAGCTTGTCCATCACTACCATGATAACATCATGTTGCTTACCTGTTCTAGGCAGTTTGGTGATGAAGTCCATTGTTACTACTTCCTATTTCCACTCAGGAATGGGTAGTGACTGCAACAACCCATTTGGGTGTCTATTCTCATCCTTGACCTTTTGACACTCCAAACATTTGGCAATGTACTCAACAATTTCTTTCTTCATGCCTGGCAAATAATATTGGCTCTTGACAACTGCAATAGATTTATGATATCCGAGGTGTCCAACATAAGGTATGTTATGCATTTACTTCAATATCATTATTTTTAATTCTTGTGAATTTGGTACATAAATTATTCTTCTATACATGAGAATTTCATCATTCCCTTGCTTGTAGTCTTCATTTTTCTACTGCAAATTACCTTGCTAAAATTTTGTGATTATTTCTATGTATTGCAAATCTGATTTTGCAACCTCTAAGATTTTGTCTTTCAAATCAGATTGGTACATGCTAATGGTTGTAGCATGCAACTCATGCACTCTTCTGCTGATTACATCAACCACCTTCTTTGCCTGACATTTAGAGTTGGTTGTCTGAATAAATATTTCAGACCATGATGGTCTGTCCTCAGCTCAAACCTTTTACCCATGAGGTAGTGTCTCCACTTCTTCAAGGCATGCACTATGGATGACAAGTCCAAATAATGAGTGGTGAAATGCCTTTCATGCTCCTTCAACTTCCTTGATTCATAACATACAACATACCCATTTTGACTAAGGACTCCACCAAGTACTTCTTTGCATGCATCTGTGCATACCATGGAATCTTCATTTGGATCAACAATCCTTATAATTGGAGCACTGGTTAATAATTGATTCAAGTGTTGAAAACTCCTTTCAGACTCCTGTTAGCACTAGGAATCACCCTCAGATTGCATAGACTGTAAGCCTAGTACCCATCAAGTTATGTGTAAATGTAAATGAGTTTTAAAGAGGTAAAATGGGCAAGAATCAAGATAATAATGTTCTAGCTCAAAAATTTGGGCTAGCATGCACAGGAAATTGATGTCTTGGATAAATTCAATCATTAAGTGGGAGTAAAGGTGAATAGAGGGAAGAATTTGGTGAGAAAAATGTAGAGGTTTTCTATAGACATCAGGTCTGTAAGAAACCTAAGGAAGAAAAACTCAAAACATAAGATTTTCTTGAATTCAAAGTTTAAGGACACTAAAGAAACATCACAATAATATTATAATCAAACATCCATCATAATATCACTACAATAATTCATGTGAATATTTCAAGCATGAATACTTCAGAATCAAAGGAAAAAAAGATGAAGTAAGAAAGCTAACTTCTATTAATCAAGATGTCTCAAATAAAGTACATAACTAGTTCACCGAAGCTTTATCAAAATATTACAACATAAGGGAGCCTAGATCAACCATTCAAACCTAATAAAGAATTTAGACTATCTATTTGTAACAAAAGGGGAGGCAACAGTTGGAGGTGTGAGCTTGCCTTCTTCCCATGAAAATCTCCAAGTAGTTATTCCATCTAACAACTTAAACTACCAACTCTGCTATAGAAAGGGAAAATGTTGGCCACTGATCCAACCAACTTTAAACTGAATTGATCTTCTTGATACACATCTCCCTGCATGCCAAGTGTATTTCAGATGCTTGTAACTGTCATCATGCTGCCAACTGCTATCTTTTCCTTTCTCCACATCAACATCCATCCACAAAAATGATATTTCAAGCTACTTGATTTTTGGTACCTGTTGGTAGCTTCATTCGGTAGCGCTCTAGGTAGTGAGTCTTTGTAGTGCCTTCACCAAATTCCTGTAATTCCGTAGTGCGACCTCCAAAATAGGCATGTCGAATGGGTAGTGCCACACCTATGTGCCTCTGTCAAAATTCGACCTATGTCCAAAATTTCAGTAGAGCCACTCATGTGTGCTTTTGTGCTGAATTTGACCACTGTATAAAATTTCAGTAGCGACTTCCTTTGCATCTGCGTACAATTGGTAGCACCTCGATTAAATTTGCAACACTACATTCCAATGCTGATAGATTTGGTAGCACCCTTGGGTAGTTAGCAATGCCATCACTACATTAGTCTTAGGTGATTAGGAACCATTAGAGGCAACAGACTGACAGGACATGAAAATTAGACAATTCTACAGTGCCATAGTGCTACAGAATGTTTGCGCTACTACTGTTGAAGAGATTAATTCTTTGAAGAACACCAAATTTTTTTGAGTAGTATGCATTAGAATCCTATATAGGTGGAAAAAGTAATATTCCCTTAATTACTTATCCTTGCAAAAAGGGTCCATTCCCAAAAATGGAGCTCACCTTTCACCAATCACTTCATCAACCTAACACTCCTTCTTGTGGAATGAGGACTTCCTTTTGGCACAACAACATGCTTCCATTTAGCAGTAACAAGCTTCTTCACTGGATCTATGCTTTCCTTGGCTACTGGATTCTCCTTTTCAATAGAAACTTCAACCAACACATTCAAGTTTCTTTGAGCCATCTCATCTTGGAATTGTTGCAACTCTGCTTTGAGCTTTCTGTTCTGAGACTGAAAGTCTCTGTTTTTCCTATAGAGGTTTTTGAGTTTCCTATGAAGAGGATGGTGTTAGAAAAATAGGACCGTAGAGCAATAAAATAAAAAAAATGCGGAAATAAAACACAGAAGATACATAATACAAGAGAGACACAGATTTGCGTGGTTCACCCAGTGTGGGCTACGTCCACCAGAGAAGTTGCCAGGTCCTTTATTTATTATTATCCAACAAAATGAAGGGATACAACCTACAAAAAAACCTGCTGTAACTTCCTTTTCTTTATCTCACAGTCTCCTCTCTCAGAATACAATACTTGCTAACCTACATAGCCGCAATACATTTCCCTCATAAAAGAGGGTTGCCTTCTAGGGAAAAAAACCCTAACATAATCTTTATCGTTAGATATGTGACCTTATAATGAATGGTCTAGATTTACAATGAAATTACAATATACTTTTACAAGGAAATTTTTTCTTTGGGGGCTTTGCCCCCGAACCCCCGCTGGGGACCCGCTTGTCCCCAGAGCCCCCAGCCGAGGGGATAGCCCCCCCGGACCCCACAGAGGGGGTACCCCCCCTCTGCACTCCCCTGTGTGGAAGAGTGTACATACTTATGGGGTGTAAATACTTCATGGGGTATAAACATGGATGAAAGTAAAAGACCTCTAAATCAGGAAGATAATCAGGCTCCACAACCAACAATATCCCACTTGGAGACTGATCTCAACAACTCCATCGCTGTTGTATATGCTGGACTCTGAACCTTATTGGATCTGTCAAATTTCTCATCTTCATCTTCATTCTTGAAGACCAACTGAAACTGAGCAAGAACTCAGTTTCTCCCTGGTTACTCCCTTTGTTAACATGTCTGTAGGATTATGGCTAGTGTGTATCTTTTCCAGCTTCAATTGTCCATCTTCCAAGGCAGATCGTATGAAGTGGTACCTCAACTATATATGCTTAGTCTTCAAATGGAAGTTTGAGTTATTTGCAAGGTGAATGACACTTTGACTGTCACAATACAACCTTTTGTTCTCCTGCTTCTTTCCCAATTCCTCCATAAACCTTTGTAACCAAATCATCCCTTTACTAACCTCTGTAGCGGCAACATACTCTGCCTCTATTGTTGAAAGTGCAACAACCTTTTGCAGTTTCAAAATCCAACTTACTACTGTTCCACCTATAGTAAAAACATACCCTGTGGTGTTCCTCCTGCTGTCTTTATCACCTGCCATATCTGAATCAACATATCCCAGTAGAAAAGTGTCTGAACCTCCAAAACAAAATGCATGTGTAGTAGTACCTCTCAAATACCTAAGAATCCACTTTACAGCCTCCCAATGTTCTTTACCTGGATTGTTCATATACCTGCTCACAACTCCCACTACATGTGCAATAATTGGTCTTGTGCAAACCATTGCATACATCAAGCTGCCAACTGCTGATGAATATGGGACCCTGGACATGTATTCTATCTCCTCCTCTGTCTTGGGACACATTTCCTTAGTTAATTTGAAATGGCTGGCCAAAGGTGTACTAACT
>ML780086.1:295389-330244 GCA_009831015.1 Picea engelmannii | reverse complement strand
TCTAGAAAATGTTTCCTATGGGGTGTGGCATGAAATGAAGCCCCTGAATATACTACCCAAGACTCAGAAATATTATCTACAGAAATAATCAAAGCATCTTGTAACACATCACCTATTACATTTGCTTCCTGATTTCTCTCCTGTTGTCCATCTTTTTGTTTTTTTGGAGCTCTGCAGTCTTTCTTCAGATGTCCTTTCTTCCCACAATTCCAACACTCTATCTTTCCAAGTCTAGATTTGGATCTTCCCTTCCTATAATTCCCACAGTTCCCTGAGCCCTTTCCTCTATCCTTTTGTCTTCCCCTATTCTCCATGTTCAACACATTACCTGATGTCTCACCTGTTCTTTTCTGTCACATTTCCTCACTAAGGATAACACCAACAACATCATCAAATTTTAAAGTATTTGAACCAGAGACAGAGTTACTTACCAAGCCATTCCAGCTTTCTGGCAATGAGAACAAGATTAGAAGAGCCCTAACCTCATCATCAAAGTCCACTTTTACAGAACTTAGTCTATTAATAACTGTATTAAATTCATTTAAATGATCTGCAACAGACCCACCTTACGACATCTTCATATTAAATAATCTCTTCATTAGAAATACTTTATTGGACGCCGAGGGTTTTTCATACAATTTTGCCAATGCGTCCATCAAACCCTTCGTTGTCTTTTCTTTCGAGATATTGAAAGCCACCGACGCTGCCAGGCTTAGCCGTATTGTTCCTAGAGCCTTTCTGTCAAGAATCTCCCATTCTACATCCTTCATGGCCGTCGACTTCTTTGCTACTACGCTCAATGGTAGGAATAGATCCTTCTGATATAAATAATCTTCCATCTACATCTTCCATAACTGGTAGTTTTGGCCATTAAATTTCTCGACCCTAAACTTTCCATCTTCCGACATTGCTCCCACTCGAACCAGGAACCCTCTTTTCCTGCGAGTTACCTTATGCTCTGATAACAGTTGTTAGAAAAACAGGACCGCAGAGCAATAAAATAAAACAAATGCAGAAATAAAACACAGAAGATACACAATACAAGAGAAACACATATTTACGTGGTTCACCCAGTGTGGGCTACGTCCACCAGAGAAGTTGCCAGGTCCTTTCTTTATTATTAACTAGCAAAATGAAGGGATACAACCTACAACAAAACCCACTGTAACTTCCTCTTCTTTATCTCACAGTATCCTCTCTCAGAATACAATACTTGCCAACGTACATAGCCACAATACATTTCCCTCATAAAAGAGGGTTGCCTTCTAGGGAAAAAATCCCTAACATAATCTCTATCGTTAAATTTGTGACCTTATAATGAACGGTCTAGATTTACAATGAAATTACAATATACTTTTACAAGGCAATTTTTGCTTTGGGGGCTTTTCCCCCGAACCCCCGCTTGCCCCTAGACCCCCCAGCCGAGGGGATAGCCCCCCTAGACCCCACAGAGGGGGTACCCCCCCTCTGCACTCCACCGCGTGGAAGAGTGTACATAATTCTGGGATGTAAATACTTCATGGTGTATAAACATGGCTGAAAGTAAAAGACCTCTAAATCAGGAAGATAATCAGGCTCCACAACCAACAGATGGGATCTTCTTGCTGCGAATATTGCTAAGTCAAGAGTGTGGCTATAGCCATCCATGAGTTCTTTCATCTTAATTCTTTCATATAGGGCTTCAGATTTCAGATGAGCCACCTCCTTTATAGCTTCCATGAGTTGTTTAATCAATCTTTTGAAGGTCTGGTTGCTAGGTGGATTGGTGATGTGGATAGTCTTAAGAGGCCTTTTTATGGCTTCATCTTCATGCTGCATAGGGATTACTTCTTCTATCTCAATAGGATTCTCAATGCCTTTTCCCTTGTCTTTCTTTTTCTTCAGAATGGAAGCCATATACTTCTCAATGAATTCACTTTTATCCTTCTTCTTCTTTGGAGAAGAAACCTTTGGTAGGACCTTTTCTTAAACAACCTCTTTGTGAGATGATGACCTTGTGAAAGGCTTTCTTCTCTTAGTGCTAGCTGCTGAAGGGGATGAAGAGAAGTTTAGTTTCCTTCCTTTCTTAGCTATAGCTTTAGTAGAGGAAGGGACTTCTTCCAGTTCTAGTGTAGGAGAGGGTGAAAGGTCTCTCTGTGGAGAATGGTAAGCATCCTACTCAGTTCTTGCAACCTCTTTAATGGATTCTTGATCTTGAACATGAGGTTTACACTTTATTTTCTTGCTAGCACCTATTGGAGTAGTACTGGTGGATGGAAAAGGGATTGCTATATGTGGCTGAGGAGTAGCTGCTATGTCCAATTTCATGTGAGAAACAATAATGAATTATTCCCATGAGATGTTCCTCTTTCTTAGCTCTTCAGAAACCAACAGTCTAATCAACCCAGAATGAAAAATTCTAGTATCCATAGCGTTTGATTTGGATTGAACCCTGTCTGACATCTTGCCTATGATCCTTAGCAAATATAAGGGAATGTTCATTTCAACTTTGCCAATAAAATGCAACAAAATCCTTATATGGTACTGGTATATTGTATTGAAACTCCCTTCACATGTGAAGTACCTTTGAATGATCCTGTATATTTTATCAAAGTCTCCAACCAGATGATTTCTTGGTACCCTTTTGTAAACATTTTCATTTTGATATTTAGGCTTAAGGAAGTCTTTGGCAAAGGATGCATCCAAGGCCATGGATTTAAACCAATTATCCCCAGTGATAGGGATCCCTGTAGTTGCTGAAATAGAGGTCTCAGACAGCTCAAACTCTAGGTCTCCTACCTTGGTATTTAGGCCATCAAAATGTAAGGAAAACTTCCTTTCCACCTCAAGATGACCCCTTTGCATATTTTGGTAGAAAGTAAGACAACCCACCCTTTGGAAAAATTCTCTATCCATGGGCTCTGCCTCGAATAAATGCATGTTTGCAGGCTCAATTGTAACCACATTACCTCCCTTGTGCAACCTCTTCTTCTGAGGAGTATCCATAGTTTAGGATGAAATATTACGATACATGGAGTGATGATGACTAGGAAAACAAAGAGTCAGGGTTCAAAAGAATCTGATAGTGAAGAGTGGCTGCCCCTTTCCAGGAATTCTCCCTAACTCAGACTGATTGCTAGCTTAGGAAACACTGGCTGTGAATTTATCTCCCTTGACTGTGTACAAATATTAAAACTAATGAAAAATCATATGGTGAAGGGATACACTGTAATTGTCTTTGAAAAATGGGTCAAAAATAGTCCAATTCAAAAGATAGAGGAGGCAAGGAAAAAAAAACAATGTCATTTTTGGGTAGCACACTACGCATATAGGAGATGAAAGTTTCTTGGACATTGAGATCTTAGGAGAAATGGAGAGTAAATGTATTAAGGATTGATAAACAGTTGATGGTAATTGCAGGTTTGAGTGGAAGGGGAACTGATAGGAAGGGGTGAGGAAAATATCTCCTCCAACTATGTAGGCACGATAGCTATCAAAACTTCGAGCGATAATTTCTCCTTGAAATTGATATGCAGAGGGGGAAAAACATGGAATACCTGGAGAAAGATGAAAAATCTAAGTTTTGGTGAAATATTAGGGAAGTTTCATGAGAAACTCGGCCTCCAGATCCACCTCAACATCTGATCTGGTAGTGCCACTTCCAATTGGTCCGAATTGGTAGTTTGTGCAACATAGAAATTCGAGCTTTCATAATTTGAAAACCATTAGAATAGCTCATAAAGATGAATCCTCGAAGGAATATTTTAACTAACCATGGTGCTGAAAGCAAGGAAGAGATGAAATCAACACAATAATCACAAATCATGGTGAAAGATGAAGCACAAGGAGTGCGCTACAAAAACTCTTGGTGAGTTGGTAACACTCCTTTTCAAACAATGATTTTGCCAGTAAGCATAGGACAAAGGCACAACATGGCAAGGATACAGAGGCATGAGTGAGGAGGGTGACATGTCAAGTCGATATGGTCATGGAGTGAGTCGAACTTAGTGTCAAATCATGAAGGGGATCAAAACATAAGTCATGAAAATGAACCTAGGCCAAAAGTTCATGTGAGGATCAAATTTTGAGCCATGACTCAAGCCTTTATTTATCAAAGTCATCTAAGTAAATCACACATTTAAGAGACAAATAAAAATTAAAAAATATAAAGGCTTAGAAAAAACCAAACTAAGGGCTAAAGACCCAAGGCAACTTAGTGTGATAACAACTCCAATTTCCACTGAAATTTCACTCCCTTCTTTTGCAAGGAAGTAATTGGGTGTGCAATCTTTGAGAATCTTGTAATAAATCTTCTATAGTAGCCTGCAAGGTCCATGAAGGATCTGACTTCTGTCACATTCTTAGGTGCTAACCACCCTTTATCACCCTTAATATTTTCAGGATCCATTGCTATCCCTTCCTCAGATATGATATGCCCCAAATAATGAACTTGGTTATGATAAAATGAGCACTTGCTCAATTTGGAATACAACTGATGCTCCCTTAATATTTGTAATACCATCTTCAATTTTTGCTCATGCTCTTCTTCCGACTTGGAATAATATATAAGAATGTCATCCAAAAAGACAATGACAAACTTATCTAAGTATTCTCTGAAAATGTCATTGATTAAACACAAGAAGACAACTAGTGCATTTGATAACCCAAATGGCACCATTATGAACTCATAATGACCATACCTTGTTCTGAAAGTAATCTTTCTGATGTCTTCTTATTTAATTATTGCTCTATGATAACCTGATTTGAGATCAATCTTTGAGAATATTTTTGCATTCTTCAACTGATCAAAGAGGTCATCGATCCTTGGATAATGATACTTATTCTTCATAGTTACCTTGTTCAACTATCTGAAGTTAATACACAGTCTCAATGGTCCATCCTTCTTCTTCACAAATAAAAATGGGGCACCCCAAGGTGACACACTTGGGCGTATATACCCTTTCTTCAAAATCTCTTCAAACTGCATTTGCAACTCCTTCAGTTCTGATATACTCATCCTGTAAGGAGTCTTGGATACTGGAGCTTTTCCAAGCATCATATTTATAGAGAAATCAATATCTATTTTAGGGGGTAATCTTAGTATTTCTTTAAACACATCCTCAAACTCCTTTAGGATTGCATAACCTTAATTATTTGACACCTTATCCTTAGGTGTTTCTTCCATATGAGATGCAAATATTTAACATCCCTTTCTGTAACATTTCTTTAGCTGCATTGCTGAGATTTCTCTGACAATTAATGCCTTGGGAATTCCCTGGAATGTCTTTAGGTTCCCTCCATCATCTAGGCAAGTAAATTCCTTGTTATTACAGTCTAAGATAGCATGGTGTTGGTCCAACCAATCCATACCAATTAAACAATCATAGGAACCTAAAGGCAAGATGTTCAAATCTTCCTTAGTTCTCAGTCCATTCATGTCATAGGACATGACTTAACCATCTCATTATATTTTCTTTTGGCTTTAGTAGCTAGTTGCACCAACCAAGATTTTCCATGCTTGCTTCTTGGAAAAATAAATCTTTCCACCATCTTAGGATATATATAACTATGACTAGCTCTCGAACTAGTTAAAATTGCAATGGTTTGGTTTTTGATCATACCTTCCACTTCAATCATGTGTGATTGAAACTCAAATTTCTTGGTGTCTATGGCTGCATAGATCCTAGGTACATTCCTGCCCATGTCCTCTACTGTTTCAACTTTTTGTACATTGTGAACAAATCTCACTTTTTCATTTCTATGAGGACAATCTCTATACATATGATTTCCATGACAACCCAAACATTTAATTGGTGGCTTCCTTGGCCTTTGCCCACCTATCTTAGACATTCTGGGCTCTCTAGAAGCTGGATGTCCCTAAGGACCATTTCTGAAGAATGGTGGCTTATTCCCCTTCTTCCTCTGTTCCATCCTGAACTTCTTCTTGTCTTCCCATGATTTTTGGAAAGTTGGCTTTCCTTTATGATGATCATATAGGAATTTATATCACTTTATGATCTCCTCCAAATTATTGTGATCATCATATTGTATCTTGTCACTGATGAAATATGGAAACCCACTCAAATACCTATGAATCTTAACTGTCTCATCGTTGATGAAAGAGACATACTTTAATAGTTCTAAAAACCTTCTTTCATATTCCTCAATGGTCATACTCCCTAGCTTGAGTTCAAATAAATCCTTCATTTTCTTGTCATAATATCTCTTATTCATGTATTTCTTTTCAAAATACTTCTTGAATTCCTTCTAAGTAACATTTTTATCTTTAAGGTGCTGCACCTGCACAAGTTGGTCCCATCACATGGATGCCTTTCCCTTGAGTTGATAGATTGCAATTATTCCTTCTACATGTGAAGAATAAGTATGTAATTGAAAAAAATTTCTAATGCCCAACAACCATGTCTTTGCATATTCATCCTGATTGTGCTCACCATCAAATGTAGGAGGTTTGATTGTTTTCATTTCTCCTCATAGTTCATCCACCCCAGACCTCTTCTTATGCTTTATGATAGGGGATGAACTGGAGATACTTTGTGCTCTCTTATTGGAATGCCTTGGGGAGTGATGGCAATGTATGCTAACACTTATTGATATTTATTTCCAATTAGGAGACCTATGATTTCATGATTTTCTTGAGTCATTCTCCTTATCTAATTTCTTTTCAATCCTATCCATGCTCTACATTAACTTCATGTTAAAGTAGTCCTTTTGCACCTTGGATTTCATAAGCTTTTCATTATCAGCTTTATGACTTTGGACATATTTATACATATTTTTAATGGTCTCTACCATATTAATGTTTTCATCCTTTCCTTCTCCATGTCCATTGAAGTTTGTTCCTTTAATACCCATATGGGCATCCATCCCTTTGATATCATCTTCCTGGATGTAATCCCCCTCTGCATATTCCATTCCTCCGCACTCTGTGTTGATCCTGATATGATCTAGTTGTTGTTAACTCTGCAGAATGTGCAACCAACAGAAATTTGTCAGGCTAATTGTTTCAACAATTTCATGAAAATATGAACCATTCTGGTTCAATAATATATCATACTTCTTTCTTCTGATTTTATGAGAAATTGTTTATTCAGATCAATTTTCTAGGTAAACAGTTATTTTCTACTATCCAATATCTTTCCATTGACTACTCCCTTACCCAATTCTAAGTCTTGAGAAAAAAGTTATGGATATTTGAACAAATGTGCTTCATGGGAGGTAATCCCTGTACAATTATTCTTCTTTCTCAGAGATGAATTGGCTTTGGATCTGTACTGGATCCTCTCTTTAGGTTTATATTCCTTCTTTACTTCTTTAGGTGTAGGTCTGTACAAATAAAAAAACCCACGGGCTCCTTTTCTAATCCCCTTCTGTCCTAAAAATTAATTTTCAGGCAGTAGCCCTTTTTCTTTGACCCCCAATCTCATGTGACCATGAAATATGACCAAATGCTTAACTAAAAGGTGCTTATCTAGAGCTTTGAGACTTCAAGGCTCTGAAACTTCTGGCTTCAGAGGCTCTTACTACCTCACACCTTATTTCTCTCGACCATCGAATTGGTGAACTCTTGCACGATACATCTTTGGAGATTCAGGGCTATGATGATTCAGAGCTTCGGGAGTTCTTTCTATATCACACCTTATTCTCCTGAATGTTGAATTTATGAACTCTCAGGGTCTTCTTAGCACTACACACTGGGGGTGTTTCATGTCAAAATAAGGAGATGTAATGTGGCCCAATTGATGAGTGAAACGTGTTGAGTTCCAATTAACACATAAGGTCTGTAAGAGGCATGTATAAAGTTGACACATGGCATGCATATGTAGGTCCACATCACCCTAGGTGACACCATCATGCCACGTAACTCTGACGCTCTAGAAATTCGATACTCCGGGCTTCAGAGGATCTTACAACACAACACTTCAATTCCTCTAAACGCCAAACTGGCGAACCCCGGAAGGTTTCAAGAATCAACGGTTCATGCTCCTAGCTGAGATCAACGATCGATAGGAGCTCCGAGACTCCAGGCTTCAGAGGTTTCTTCCACAACACCCTTCAAAACTTCTGAACGTCAAATTTCTGAACAGGTCCACGTTACTCTAGGTGACATCATCATGCCGCTTCACCTCGAACTCTGGGACTTCGAGACTTTGGGCTTTGAAATATTTCACACCAACAAACTTTATAAATCCTAAACAACGAACTTTCGAATAGGTGTTCCCAAGAGATTTGGGCCTTTGGAACTTCGGGCTTTAGAGGATTTCTCTGCTGAAAACCACCCCACCCTAAACTGTCGAACACCGAAATTTTGAACAGGTGTTCCCTGGAGCTTCGAGACTCTGATGCTATGGGACTTCAAAAGACTTCACACTATAACCCTTTAAAAACACCCGAACGTCGAACTTCTGAGCATAAGTTATCTAGAGATTTAGGGCTCTAGAGCTTTAAAACTTCGAGCTTCGAAGGTTTCTTCTTCAACTTACATCAAAACTTATGAAATTCAGAATTCCAGACTCCCAAACAAACATTCTCCAGAAATTCAGAACTTTGGGCTTCAAAAGACTTCTCAACACTACACCACAAATCTCTCGAATGTCAAATTCCTGAATACTTGCTAATCTTCAGATACGTCTCCCTGAACATGAACGGTCCAAATTGGTTCCAGGCTTCGAGGTTTCTGGGAAAACTCCACCCCACACAACCACAACCATATTTCCCTGAACTTCGAACTTTCGAATCACTTGGGGGATCCAATGGTCAACCTTCTCCAAATTATCTATGGTATAGATTCACTCTGGGACTTCAAAGCTTCAAGGATTTTGCCTCCTTTTGTCAAAGTCTTAAAAATTTCTAAAGAAACAATGTTGAAAGAACTTGAAGGGGTTAATCATCACGCTACTCTTCCCAGATCTGACAACTATGAAAGATTCAAACCTTTCCTGAATAGATCCTACGACCATTGCAGTTTCTTAAACTGCTACACCTCCTGAGATTTCAAACACAACTAAGGTGTGCTCTCGGTGCCCTCTTGGCACTCATGGACGCTCTGAAAATCGAATTTTATCCATTTCAAAAACACTTCATTCTAAAACTTTTGCTTCAATTTCCACTTACACGGCCCATCGAGGCTCAGTGTTGAAAACCAGAGATATGATACCATATTGTAACACACCCAACCTTATACATGTTGGGCTATTCCACACATTAACTCTTGCAGAACTTAATAATTTGTAACATACCCGGCCTTCCAGGCCGACCATGCCAACTCCATANTGCATTCTGCCAATATACCAATTCATGCGGAAATAACAGTAAACATATACATGGAACATACACATGAATTACCCATTAATAAAAAGACATGTATAAATACTCAACATGAACATGGACACACAATGGATACTTATATTTTATAGAATACCACCAATTGCATGCAAACCTTCCATGATCCTCCCAGCCTTAGACCACGCTACTCATCACTCTCAACATTGGGTCACACCTGAGCTGGGACTAAATTCCACCCGGGTAAATGGATTCCTAGGCTAGGCTGAGACAAATCAAACAACAAAAAAGATATCATTCCAAGAGCCTACTAAAACTAACAAACTACAACCTCTCATTCCCCACATGCCTATCCCACCCCAGGAAGTGTGCCCCTTCTCTGCTCAACAGTCCTTCGACTACCCCACTTCCCTTCCAGGGCTTCAGAAACATGCCAAACATAAATTATTAGAGCACTATAACTGCAGCTGGGCTCCCTCAGGAAAATCACTTCCCCAACAAATTCTCTCACCTGGAGAGAGTGCCTGAAAACCCGCCTCTTCAAAACCACGGGCTTGAAAACCCATTTATTTAGTCCAGAGCTTAAGTAAACTAGTTACATGTAATGATGAAAATAACAACATCATTTATATAAGGCATAAAAAAAATTTAGGTATGGAACAAATGATGGTAGAAGCAACAACCTTCGGGTTTGGTTTAGGCGTTACCCATAACAACAAGGTACATGTGTGCTACTCCTCCTAGGATGGGTACGGGTTACTGCTAGTAACAGGAACAATACAAGGTAGCTTCAAGAGTGCATGCAGGATGGAGGGTGCCAATCATGCAAAGTTCGACTGATGGATAATATGGCTAAGTGCGTGAATTGCTGAGAGAGTGTGCGCGTGAATGGGGAAAATATGGGAAAACAAACTAATTTCCCCACATATATTTGCATGCACCTTGGTTGACACATGGTCCTCCAAGAATTCTTTCCTCTCCACTTGTGGATCATTCCACTTCCCATAAGAACTTAGGATAATATGAGATTTATCCTTGCCTTAGTCTTTTGAAATAATAATATAATATTCCCTTAGAGTTAAGCACTCTAGCTTAGCTCCTTTTCTAGGATCTTAGCCCCTCCCTTTCCCTACCTAGTGGATTTTAGTGCCCCATACTCTTTTATTGTGGTCAGTCTACATGCAACGATGTATTATATTAATGATATGAGTGTTTACATATACAAAATTAGTCTCATTGGCCTTTAGCATCTAGGCTCTCCGGCCTAATCAGCACATAAGCCTCTAGCTTATAATCACTTGGCTCACCAGCCTATAAAACATATTTACAATTCAACTAGGGCTCGATCTTGGGGTATTACAATGTGGAATATAAATATCAGGGAACTCGTGGAAGAGTCCTGAACTGGATCATATAAGAATTGAATCCCAAACTAGAGAAAAAAAGCATCATGGGCTTGGAGTTGGCTGGAAACAAACCAGTACTAGAAGAAGAGGGCATCGAGGGACAATGTAGTTCTGAAGGGACTCTCTTGCACACAGGAAATCCAACTAGGAATACATTTGATAAATCCCGTGGAGGCCCTGAGCTCAGTGAGGAAGAAGGGATACTTTTATTATTGCCAAGCAAGTGGATTTTTGAAGACAAAGGAATTGTTTGTTGTTGGTTTAATAGACCAGAGATCTGTTCTTAGCCAGACAAAGAAGTTCGTGAGATTTATTCTAAGGATGCACCTGTTAAACCTCACGGAGGCTGTGACAGAGAGAGGATCTCTGAGAATTTGTAGAAGACCTGAGGAACACAGAGAAGTTTCTCTAGTGATATCATGGCTTGGAATGGGGTTGGACAGAGTGCTAAGAGTGAATGCCTCTGAGCCTATGGTTGGGTGGAAAGGAGAACAACTACAGTCAGTTAGCTAGCTGGAACTTGTAATAGATAAGTATTTCATATGCCATGTGTACTTGAAATGAAATGCATGATTGAATCCTTGTTTTCAACTGTAAAATCCTTCTTTTGGGTGCTAGTAGGATGAAAAGTTTAGCGCATGCCTTGCACAGTTGAATATAATTACCTTGTAATACTCTAGGACAAAGAAATTAAACCCCCATCTATGTTTTCTATGTACATGAGGATTAGAGGTATGTAAACAAAGATAAATGTGTAATCTAATGCAATGATGGTTTCAAGAGAAAGGATAACTGCTAGCAATGGGAGTTTCCTCAGTCCTATTGATTTCCTTGAATTACCTTTCCTGTTGTGGAGTTTGAGCTCTATAGACAAAGGGTGCTTCCTTCAAATGAGTCATTCAAGTGACCACAGGCTCATGCCCATAACCTTAACTGGATTTTGGCTAAGAGTTAGGAGTGCAACCTCTGGATCTTGACAAAGTTCCATAGGACCAGGACCTTGGAAACCTATGCTACACTAAAAAATGATCTAAGTCATTCAGTACTCTAGGAGTTTGGAGCTCTAAGGTGAATGAACATTGCCGTGTAATAAATGCGTGGAAGATGACCTGTCGATTCGATAGCTTGATGGTGGACCGAAAATTGGTGGTCATTTACCCATTATTGTGGGATTCATCCTCTTGTTAAACCTCAATCCACTTCTAAGTCAAGAAGTAACACGAGATGAAGATCTGAGGTTATTCAGGATATCCACTGACTATTGGATCTACATAATGGTCTTTCGACATTGACCTACTCCAAGAGAGAAAAGGTTTTAAACAACCAGAAACCTTGAATGCCGAACTCGCGAGTTAATGTGAGTTGTTGATTTGGGGAATCCATTGGGAACCTCTCTTTACTGTCTGATCAACTAGTGAAAGGATAGCGTAAAGCACTTAGATGAAGTTCTACTCTGGGAACCTTTCCTTTCTGAGATGTACTAGAACTTGATCTCCCACTTCAAATTGAAGTTCTCTCCTATGCTGATCAACTCTGCATTTATATTCTCCATTGTTGTTTTGCAACTGCACTTTGATCTGATTATGAAGCTTTTTCATTTCTACAATGAAGTCTTCTTATCCAATGCTTCTGAATTCATCCTGCTTTGAATCTCTCAACTCTGATACTCCGCTTGGATTCATTTCATATACTATCTAGAATGGAATCTTTCATGTACTCCTGTTTGGTGAGTTATTGCATGCAAACTCTGCTTATGAAAGAATCTGATCCCACTGGCTATGATGTTCAGTGACCAGGCTCCTCAAAACATTTCCTAAAATTCAATTTACCACCTTAGTCTGTCCATCTGTTTGAAGGCAGTATGTTGAACTAAAGGACAATTCCATCCCTAGTTTCTTCCACAATGTCCTCCAGAAGTGACCAACAAATTTAGTGTCTTTGTCTGAGACAATACTCTTGGGCAACCCATGAAGTCTCACAACTTCTTTGAAAAAATGATTTGCAATGTGTGTTGCATCATCAGTTTTCTGGCATGGGATAAAATGTGCCATATTTGAGAATCTATAAACTAAAATAAATATGGAATAACTTCCCCTTTGTGTTCTTGGCAATCCCAACATGAAATACATGCTTATTTCATCGCAAGGCCTATATGGAATAGGAAATGGTTGATATAATCTAGTGTTCTGTTTCTTTCCTTTTGCATAATGGAAAATATTACATCTGTTTACAAATTTCTTCACCTCTGCCCTCATACTTGGACAATATTATGAGTTGTTCAACTGTGAAAATGTCTTTTCATGGCCAAAATGTCCTACTAGACTTCCACTATGTTTTTCCTTCAACATATTATCTCTCATCCAACACTTTGGTATGCACAACTGTCTACCTTTAAACAAAAATCCATCTTGAATCAGATACTTTGTCCACTGACTTCTATCTCTGAGCACATGATTTATACATGCTTCATACACGTCTTTAAAATATGGATTATCACAATACATTTCCTTAAGGTGTTCGAATCCTAAGGTTTTCACTTGAAATTCCTGCAGAATCAGACATCTCTTGCTCAATGCATCAAAAAATTTGTTAGCATTACCATAAATATGTTTAATCACAAAAGGGAAATTTTACATAAACTCTATCCACTTAGCATGTCTTTGATTTAACTTCTCATGTCTGTTTATGAATTGTAAAGCCTGATTATTGTTGTATAAAAAAAAATCTTTTGGAACAAGGTGCCTCCATTTCTTTAAGGTTTCAATTGCTGCATAAAATTCTTTATCATATGTGGAGTACTTCCTCTTTGTTTCATTCAACTTCTCACTGAAATATGAAACATGCCCATTATCTTGGCTCAAGACTGCTCCAATTACTACTCCACTAGCATCACATCGTACTTGAAACGTCTTCCTGAAATATGGAAAGACTAGAATTGTTTGTTTTGTTATCTTCTCCTTTAATATCCTGAAACTTTTCTCATCTTCTTATGTCAACTTAAAATATTTATGTCTCTTCTTCACCGCATCTAATATAGGTGCACAAATACCACTGGAATTTCTAATGAATTTCCGATAGAAACTTCTAATCCATGGAAGCTTCTCACCTTGAATATGCTCCTTGGTGATGGCCATTCTCTGATTGCTCTCACCTTTTCTGGATCCATCTTCAATTCATTTGAAGAGATTACAAAACCAAATTAAATGAGTTCCTTCTTCATAAAAGAATATTTCTTCATATATATCAACAACTTCTCCCACTGCAATCTTCTCATTACTAGTGTTAAATGCTTCAAATGCTCTTCTTCAATTTTACTGAAGACTAATATATCATCGAGATATACAATCACAAAATTACCAATAAAATATTTCAATACCTCATTCATCAACCTCATAAAAGTAATTGGGGCATTTTTCAAGCCAAATTGCATAACAAGCCACTCATACAACCCTTCGTTCGTTTTGAAGGCTGTTTTCCACTCATCACCTTCTCTCATCCTTATCTGGTGATATCCACCTTTTAGGTCTATTTTTAAAAAATAGTTTTCTCCTCTCAAACATTACATTAAGTCATCCATCCTTGGAAAAGGAAATATGTACTTGATGGTGATTTTGTTTATGGATATTGATTCTGTACACATTCTCCATCCTCCATCATTTTTTGGACTCAACATAGTTGGTACTGCACATGGACTCAAACTTTCTTTGACTAAACCCTTGTCCATCAAATCCTGGACTTGTTTCTTTACCTCCTCATTCTCTTGAGGTGTCATTCTGTATGCTTCTTTGTTCGGAAGACTCACTACTGGTATGAGATCAATGTGATGGTTGATACTCATGATAGGTGGCAATGAGCGAGGTAACTCATCCACTACGATGTCAGCAAAATTTTCCAACAAATTATGGATTTTTTAAGGCGGATCATCCATAGAAGTATTTGTAAGGATGAATCTGGGATTCCTTTCCACAACAAATTGCATCTCCTGTTCCTTCTTGAATTCACTTAGGATTTCCTTCCCACTCACGAGAAGCATACTTGTGCTGAATTCTTCCTTCACTTTCTTATCCTCTATTGGTAGTAGCATGTGTGTTCTACCATTTTTCTCCAAGGTATAAGTATTTTTCCTCCCATCATGAATGAATTTTTCTTCAAACTTCCATGGTCTCCCCAATAAGACATGACATACATCCATGGGAATCCATGGTCTCCCCAATAAGACATGACATACATCCATGGGAATCACATCACACAAAATATCATCTCTATATCCTCCTATCTTAAATTCAACTAGGAATTGTTTAGTTTCCATTACCTGGTGTCCTTTCTGCAACCATGAGACTCTATACAGATTCAGATGTGTAGTTGTCTCTAGCTCCAAATTCTCCACCATTTCTATGGATACCAAGTTATCAGTGCTCCCACTGTCAATTATCACCTTGCATACCTTGTCTTTAGTCTTGCAAGAAGTTCTGAACAAATTGTTCCTCTGCACTAGTTTTTCCACCTATGGATATGGCTTCAAGAGAACCTTCTTCATCGTCAAATATCTCCCATCTTTTGCGCTTTCTACCTCAACATTCCCCCTCCACGCTTCTGAAATGTGAGCTTCACCTCCTCCTTCTTTCTTTCTCTCGGGGCATTCCCAAGACATGTGTCCTGTTTTTCCACAGGCATAACACTTCGCCTCTCCTCCTATGCCTCTTCGTCTTCCTCGAGGAAAAGCATTCCTTCCACCATATTGTCTCCCTCAGGAACTTCCTCCTCTTTCTGAGTGACTGTGTGGTTTTCCAGTCTCAACCTTGGGCTTCTGTGCCTTTTCATGGACAATTCCCTTACATATGTTTAGACTTCTCCCTCTATTTTGCTGGTTCTGTTTCCTGGCCAATTTCTCCTCCGCCTTCAACGCAATTTGATAAGTATCCTCCATCGTCCTCATAGTTACCATGATGATTTCATCCTGGATTTTATATCTCATTCCATTTATATACCTGGAAACCTTTTCATCATCTTTTTCTCTCTGTCCATCCCTGATGTTTAGCTTATAAAATTCCTCAGTGTATTCTTTTACTGTATGTCCTTTCGGTATCAGGTTTTTTAATTACCTGAACATATTTATCTGATAGTCTTTGGGTATGAATTTATCCTTCAACTTGTCTACCATTCTATCCTAGTTCTTGATCTTTTACTTGCATTTAATCCTTCTGTCAGCCTGTAGTTCATCCCACCACAACGTTGCGTGTCCCTTCAATTTGGTAACAACATGTTTTACTTTCTTCTCATCATCAAATTCTTCATAATCGAAGTGTTTTTACATTGCTCTTATCCAATCCAACAATTCTTCAACATCTAAGTTGCCTTTGTACATTGGGATTTCTATTTTTTCTCTTGCTCCCACTTTGACAACAACTTTCAACAAGCATTCTTCTGCAACATCTTCTCCTCCAGCTCCTTCAACTTCCACTTCTTTTCTTTTTGCATCATTGAAGTCTCCAACATCAGGTGCTCTTCTGTGTGCTGTCTCCATAACATCTAATCTTGCAAAAAGTTCTCTCATCTCCCTTTCCACAACTGGATTTGCTACAGGTTGCTTCACACGTCTTCTAGGCAGCATGCTACTGAGATTTATCCACACAGAGCTTATGTCACGGTACTGATACCACTTGATGATACCAAACTACTTCTTTATTTTACATAGAGCACAATTTGAGGCTCTGATACCACTTTATGAAGCCCCCCCTTCTTTCCTCGGGGTTGCGCGACCTCCCAGTTAAGGATATTCAATTTACCGAGCCAAATCATCTCTTTGTGCCTCTGCTAGATCTTGGATTTAATTCACACAGGTCCCCTTTTGTTACCCACACAGGTTCGATTCACCCACACACCCTTTCTCTAGTGCTTCTGGTAACTCTGAGTGGCTAGCGTTGGCTCCTCTTCTAGGCATTTCCTCCTTATGACCACAGTCTATAACCTCTGACTCGCCCCCCTTCGGGACTTCAGGCTAATTCGATTGTTTTGATTACATATAATTCTAAATTCCCCAAAATTCGAGCCAACAAAATCACCCAGATAGAGATATATGGCCCATGCTCCTCCGACAACCAACATTTATGATTCACTTCAGAACTTCGACTTTGGTAGTTTTGAATTTTCCAAACAACTTTTTCCCCAAAGTGCTTCGGACCCATAGCTATGGATCAAGCGCCACGTGCTCATTTCGATCGATGGTTAAAACACATCCTTTGTTTCCACTTCGAATGACTTCCAGTCAACGCTCCTCCGCTCTCTTTCTCCTAGAGTGTCAATCCTCTAAAGTAAATCTCCACTCTTCATGTGTCCCTCCATTCATCAATGACTCATGTTGACTCTGACCTTCATAATTTTAGTCTCCAAATTCCCCGAAGTGTCCTATCACCAAAGTGATAGATCTGACGCCACGTGTCCAAACCACTGATGGCTAGGATTAGCTTCTCACCTCTAGATATTTGAATGACTCCTGGTCAACGAATCCACTTCCTCCTTGCTTTTCCAGAGTACACTCTTTCAGATTCCACGATCTGATGATGTGTGTCCCTCTCAGATCGACAACCACAATTTACTTTGCTACTTCGGGCTTTGGGAGTTCTTGTTCCTCCACACAGAATTTTCTTCGAAGTGTTCTTCTTTCGAAGTACATGGATCTCTGCCACGTGTCCTTATAGATCCAATGGTCTAGATTTCTTTGGCCTTCATGATTTCGACATAAATCACTCTTTGCTGCACGCAAAACTCTTAGAGATTTATCTCCTTGACTCTTTGATCTACTATCATGTATCCTCCTTGATACCGACGACTGGGATTTCACTTCACCTCTTTGGGACTTCGACGATCCTGCTCTTTAAACACTTTCAAACCTATGAATACATGAAGTGTCGAAGGATTTTAAGACTATCCTCCATGCAACTTTACCATATCTCACGGTCTAGAAAGATCCTGATTCCTCTGAATGGATCTTGTTTGTCGATTGGGAAATTTTCAGTGATCTCCTCTTTACTAAAGAGTTTCCATCTGCTATCCTTGTTGAGCTTGTTCCTTGAAAATTCTAACTTGCCAGGATGTTTCTGCGACACTTAGATAAATGTTGACCTTGTGCATACCTTTCAACAAGATTCTTTCACTTAACCCTTTTGTGGGTGACTGTGCACTCCTTGCAACAGTTCTTACATGACTCAATTGTTCCCCTCGAACAATATGACGTTGAGTGGATTTCTACCTATGCACACCTTGCCTGGTCCTCTGCACTCTTTTCAAATAAATCTTCAAGTTATTTCTATTGATATTTTGAGTCTAACTAAAGTATGTCAACGCACTTCTTGCGGACACTATGCAAACCTTGCATATAAATCTCCACGTTATCTCTCCCGAGCTTCTGAGTCAAACTAGACTCTGTCAATGCACACCTTGCAGACACTATGCACTCCTTGCATGAGCTCATAGAAGAGAAAAAATTGAAACTTATATAATCCTCACAGGTTCATACATTCAACCATGTAATGCATCCATAACTGTTACACATTATTTTGGTCACCTTAGTGATCACCTGACAAGATGTGTTCATGTTCCCTAAAAATATTAAAATAGACTTTCTCCTTGGGAAAAGTGATTTGATTTCCTCTTCCAAAAACCATATGAAGGAAGGTCGTCACACCCTGGTATATGCGTAGGGTGTGACGATGCCTAATCATCGCACTCTACACTATACCTGGACTGCGATGTTGTCGCATGCTGCTTGTGAGTAAGGTGCGACGATGCCTAAAGATTGGGAAAAGTCAAATTTCACGAATGTTATAGAAAGGGATCTTCTAGAAGATGAGGTGGCTTCCAATCGGCTTGGATCTTACTCACTTCTCTGATTTGGTGGGATCATCCTAATCTCCTCATCAATCTCTCTTTCACACTATATAAAGAGGGTTCTCTCATGGAAAAGGAAGGTTGAATAGGCTAAGAATTGTATGGAGAGTTCTACTTCAGATTGTGCTTGAGGGATTTTCTTTAGTTCTTCTAATCAAATTGTGGATCTTCTTCATTCAAGGCATTGGAGCAAAGGAGTGTGTGTTGAAGCAAAGAGACATAGAAAGGGGAACTTGCAACATCAAGGCATGGTTGTTGTATTCTCCACTTTCTATTCACTTAATACAATAATGCATTTCTTCCCTATATAATCATCTTGTCTTTTATTGTATAATTCCTTGATCATATACATAGACTTCATTAGAATAGATGTATCTTTGTTTCCCTCTTTGTTGGTTTGTTTTTTATTCTTAGATAGGCTTACTATTCTTCAAACCCAAGGAAGGAGCTATGAATATGACACTAGAGAGGACAAGCATCATTTAAAAGGTATGTTACTTATGACTCATTAAACTAGTTCACATGATGATGAAGTTTAAGGCGAAGTGTGCATTCTGTTATGTTTTGTTCTAGTTTCTAGTGGGATCTAGGGAGATCTTTTTGTGTCCGCACTTACTGATTAATCTGATAACAATAACATAAGAACAAGTAATAGCAGAGAATACAATTAAACATAAAGCCTACCATTCATTCAGATAGACACAGTAACAACAACACCAAACATTTTTGGATCAACTCCTCTCTATTATATTCATTCAAATGACATGTCCCTGGACCCATACAACTTCGATAAAATTGAACAGTCTTAACAATAACAACTTCAAATAGATTTCAATATCCTTCAACAACCTTCAACAACCTAATTTGGGCAACAATACACATATTTATACAAGAGGGCTCATAGAGATTTTTCCTTATGACTACCTTAGTGCTATCCTATCAAAATAAAATCTTTCAACTACTAAAGCTTATTACAATAAATGATTGGTACAAACAGATAAGAGTGAATGCTTCAGATCTATACTTCTATTAACTACATTAAAGAAAATACAATCTCCATCGATCTCATGTGATGGTTCATCCTCTTAACATTTAAGATATTCTTTAATTACAATCTTTTCAAGATATTTATATGAAATGCCATCTTTAAAATTAAAAAACAATTCAAAATGCATGCTAGGGCGCTAAGTTGTCCTCTACTTGCGCTTTGATGGCGATGCTCCTGCATCACAAACAAGGCCTTTGAACACAAACCTCAATTTAAAACTATAGATATACTACTACTAGGTTTAGTGTCCCCTTAGTAGGGAATTTTTGCTTGTTTTGTGGAAACTTTTGGACTTGATGTATTCATCGGGTGTTATCAGAAGCTCTTTTTAAATTAATACAAATCCTTTCTATTTAAAAAAAAATGAACGTAAGTGATGATGTTATAAAAGCATATTGGATAAGTATTGAAATTTGATGTTGAAATACAAGTTGCTAGTAAACTTAAAACTTTTCTTCTTTTATAATTTAAAAATTATATATTAAAATAAATTTGTTCATATGGAATTTTTATTATTATTTGAATATTATTTGGCCTTTTTTGATGATGATCATAAAAAAAATATGCTCTAAAACAAGTAAAAAAAAAACGTTTAGACTATGCCTCGAAAATAATTATGAATAAATTTAATGAGACTAAATTATACGAGAGATTTGATACGTACCAATGTTTAAAGTGAATAAACCAAATAAAGCTTATAAAAGACAAGGCTACGTGGTAGTGCAGTCCCTGCCAACGAGCTTAGAAAACAAATTGTGGAAAATGGGGTCGAATTGTAACTGAAACAAAGTGTTTGGTGAAAAATGTATATTAGGGAAATGTTGTGTGCAACATGTATATCACGAAAGATGGGGAAAAAGTAAATGACAGTTGGCAAGTAGAGCAACATCTAATTTTTGAAAGTATATAGGAAACCTATTTTTTTTGAAAGTATATAAGAAAGTAAAGAATTTTTTGACAGTGCAAGATTAAATTTGGAGATTTAAATGCATTTTCCATATGGACTGGTGAAAGATAAAAATATATGATGACACAAAATTAATAGGAGATAAGAAATATAAAATTTAAATGCATTTGTGAACATGGAGTATAAGTAAATGGTGCTTGCATTGTTGAACACTATTTATTTTGAAATATATAAAAAAAGAAATGTTTGTAACATATAAAAAAGTAAATGCATTTTCCATACAGACTACTGAAGGATAAGAATAAAAGTCTAACATATTAAAAAATAAATGCATTTGTTATACAGAGTGTTGAAAGATAAGAATAGAGTCTGTAACATATAAAAATTTAAATGCATTTTTATTTGAAATTTGTCAAAAAATAAAATTTTGTTACATACCACTGCAAATTTTGAAATATACAAAAAAAATTAAAGTCTGTTACATATAAATCAGAATTTCAATGTGTTTTTCATGTAGACTGGGATTGGGGCTTTCGCGGACCATTAAAGAAATATGTACAAGAAACATGATTGTAAAAAGAAGATAGAGTGCAATAGTTGCAAAAGAAAATAAATGGAAAGGTATAAGTGTTTTTCTATACATCTTTATTTAAGAAAGTGGAATAATTGGGTTTAGAAAGAAAGAAAATGCGATGAGTAAACTTACAATGAGGGTATATATGAGGGATTTTTCTATTTTCTTGCGGCTGCCATTTCATTGATGTCGGCGAGGACTGCAGTTTCAAGGATGTTCTCCATAGCTGCTGGGTTGCTGGCAACTTCTTGTTGTCTTTCGTTAGTGACCTGCTTCAATTTCCTTTCGATCCATTCTTCAATGTAGCCTCTCATTGGGGCGACGTTGATCTCATTCCGGATTTTTATGTTGAAAAGATCGTTTTCTAATTCTTGGAAGTCGATAGAAAGATTAGAGAGAGCTTGATGAATTTCCTCATTCTGTACTGCATATCTGACTAGCCAGTCATGGACATGAGCTTGATCAAATTGAAGGATGCTGTAAAATTTTTCCAGAGAGAAGGTCTTCAACATAGCAACTTGTTTATCGAACTCTTGCCTGGTTAAGGGAAAGGAGTTTGCGATTAAGAGGGGGTCTTGGAAGTCGTTGGTTTTCCTGGCTAAGTCTATATTTGACAACTTCGTGAATAATTTATCTTTCTTCGATATGGCTTGTTCACATGACTGAACAATGAGATGCAGGTTCTTTACTTTTTCTTTCCAACATGTATTCAATTGCCTGATCTGGTTTTTGGATGGAATATCTTCTTCTCTTCTTTTTGTTTCTGTCATATTGTTGACAATCTTGCCAAAAGGGATGACCATTTTTTAAAAGAATTTTTCTTCATCTTTTAATTCGGCTTGCAAAAGCTCGAGCAAGCTATGTGCCCTGGATCCAAGGGAAGCGATGGTTTGTGATCTTTTCCATGCCTCGATAACCAGTTCCATTCTTTTTTTGATATTTTTACCCACATATCCTTTACATGATGTGAGCAGGGTGGAGGATGCTTTTACATTGGGTGCAAGGGTGACAGGCATGGCTATTTCCAAAGGATTGAAAATAAATGGCATAGGAAAGAAAGTGTATTCCAATTCCTTGACTCGATCCTTCAGTCTAACATTCTGGTTCTCGATGCATCTAATGGAATCATGAAGTGCTTCTTCAGTCGCGGTGTGAAGTTGATAGATTTGGGATGACCGCATGTTGGCAACGTCAACCTTTGAACGAGATTTTCCTTTGATATTTTTAATATTTTTTTTCTCAAATATCAATTTTTTGTTCTGGCTATCAAAAATTACACTCTGGAACACGAAGGATTAATCTTCATCAAAATTTTGGGTAATGGATATGTCCATTGGATGGCTATGGGGAATGGTGTATTCATGCTAATCAAGAAAGGGGAACATGGCATTCAGATCAGTTTCAACTTCCATGTTCTCACTTTGAATTTTTGGATTTTCTGCCTTCCCCACATTTTTTTTTCTCTTCTTCTCTACTGGAAGCTTACGAGAACTATCATTTTTAGAGTGAGGAGGGTCGTTATATCCTCCTCCGTTTGAAGAACTCTAGGTTTCTTTGTTGCTGTTATGGTTCATTGGAGCAATGCTTTGGGATGTTGTACTTTTTGGAGTGGTATTTGTGGATTGCACACTCTTGTCACTGGGGTCTTTCCCCTGTTGCATGTACAATTTAGTGCAGCTTTGCACTGTCTCTACGTCGTCGGCATCAGAGGTAGGACCGTCACTGTATCTATTTTTGGGCAGGTGTTTATTTACAAAACAATCACTGAGGCTAAGTGATTGTAAATGTTGTCTAAAAATATCATAGGGGTAAAATCCTCTTATGTATTCAACATATCTGAGGTTGGAGATGCTAAAATGTTCTGCGAAATCGTCAATTTTGTTGACGTTTTTCAACACGAACTCCCCTATTTTCCAAGGCAAAGGAATGAACTGTTTTTTTTCTTCCTTTGGAACAGATGGAACCAGTAGCTGTATTGACATGCTACTTATGCAATAAAAATTATGTCTGTAATGTGACATGGAAGGAGAGTAGGTTGTTCCATGGAGCCAAAAATTCTTATGACAGTGTAATTATCCAAATGTTGGAGTGTCCCCTTTTTGTCCAAAAAACTAGTTGCCTATTCAAATATGTGGGGAGCATATTCTCCTAGTAAAAAAACTTTGAAAACGGACAAGAAGCCATTAAAAACCTCATAAAATAGTGGGAAGCCTTGTGTTTCCACAAGGCCTGGTACCAGAACGTTACTGGGTGGAATTTGCAGTTGACATTCTTGGACAGAGACAGTTGTGGAAATCAACAGGAATGTGTTATTGCAAAAACTAAATAGGATGACATATAACATTTCTTTTCCCTTTTGTATCTTGACAATTGAGAAGAGATTTCATAGGAAATTAACCTGCCCCAATAAAAAATGGCTTGTTTGTTGACTGTAAAATACAAAATATAAAGAGCCATGCGGGAAACAGTATATGTGGACTCCTGTCCTGTTATTCTTGTAAACAGCTGGGCAATTTTGCGAAATGGATTTTTAAATGAACTAACTTGCATGTTTGTAATATCTTCAGGAACTAGATTCAGGTTTTTCAAAAAAAGGGGCAAGAGGTCCAATTCGTTATTATGCTTTGATAGGAACTGTTTACAATCTTCTGCTTTGAACGTCAATGTTGGCTCGGGAAATTTCAACATATGGAAAAAGCCTTGAGGCGACAAAGAAACATAAGAGAGGCTGTGCAGTGGAATAATTCTTTTCTCTGTAATAAATTTATTGGCACACCAAGAGACCAGGTCCTTACAGTAAAAAACCTCAAGAACACAACCTACATGAGCAATCCCGGAGGTCCAAATTACTTGGTTCTCTATGGAAAGGGTTGAGTAATAAGAAAATGCCCTGGACCAGTGGAAGTTCTAGTTCTCACGATCAAAGATGTTCACTGTATCTCCATAGAACTGGTGCCGAGATGATGCCATAGGTTTATGGGAAGGTTGCTTTTCTACAGATGATGGTTTAAATGAATAGTTAGAGTGAATAATGTAACTTTTTTCTAAATCTTGGTTAAATGATTATGAATGGGAAAGCTCCTCGAGCCTTTCGCTGATTAATGATAATCTGTATTGGTGGTGCATGATGAACTATTAGCAGTAAATTTTATTTATTGCATATTTAGAAATGCGAAGGTGGCGAATACAGCGAAGAGAAATTAAGGCATGGAGGTTTCATGAACGTGTGAAGGCCACGCCATGTGAAGGGGATTTCATGATTTTGAAATGAACACTTGGAAGGTGTAACGACCCTGCTTAAATAAATGTATAGGATTATTAATTATAATTAATTTAATAATCTAACTGTCCTAAAAGTTAGCTAAACAATAATTATTTCTTAAATAACATTAACTAATTAATTATTATTAATTACTTGTTCATGATTGTGAAGGATTAATTAATTATTAATTGACTCATTAATTAATTAAGTAAATAATTAAAGGGGGTTAATAAATTATATTGTAAATTAAAGCTTACGTATTCGGGAAGGGATAGGACATTAAATATAGGATAAAATAATAAATAAAGGGGATAAGGAACATGAATAATGGGATAAGGGGCATTAACTACGAAAGGATAAGATAATTAATAAATGGATAAGGAAAGTAATGAAGGAGGGGGAAGTCAGTGAAGGGGCGATATGATGGGGAGAGTCTGAGGGTGGAAGGCATTTATTTGGGAAGGGGATTACAATTCTACGGGGAATTTTTGGAGGTTTCTCTTAGATTTGCACAGGAGTTGAGTTCTATAGTCGGGAAGGTTTAGTATAGGGGCACCAGTTTGCTGGAGGTTTTGGGCACGGGGGCCAGGATATCCATATGGTATACTCGAGCTAGGTAGTTGTCCTAGTTGGCAGGGTGGAAACTCGGTTTTGGGCAGAGTTGGTCCATGGCTTCAAGTTGGGCAAGGCAGCAACAGGAAGGTCAACAAGGAAAGTGGAAAGCAGAGGGGTTAGCATCAGACCCAGGTATTTAAAATTACGTATTTGTTTATATTGTTATAAAATTAATATTTGTTGTTAAATTTAACTTGTGTATGTGCTAAATTAAAAGGATTTATTGAATTTTTTGAAATCAAGTAGATATTACTGTTACAGTTTATGTAATTAATGGATGTTAAATTTATATGGTCTCTACACATGGTATCAGAGCTTTTGTTTGAAATCTGGGCATGAGGGCCAAAACTCCAAGCTCTAACTCTAGCTATGCCTAACCTGCAAACCAAACACAAAATTTTTAACACAAATATAAAAATAAATGCAATACGAATTGAAAATGTAAAACAAATTTACCAAAGTAAAACAAGCAACTAGGGCTGTTACAAAGGTCAAGGAAATATATAATTCAAAATTCAAATTTAATCCAAATTAAACAAATTTAATCCAAAAGTATTCAGTGTTTAAGTTCGAAACTTATTCGATTCAATTCGTTTTAACAAGTTCTGCAAACTTAAAAGAATTTGTTCAAGGATGTGTAAAATTTACTGAATTTCAAATTTTATAAAGAAAGTTCAGTGAATGTGGTGACTAAGTCTAGAAATGCTCTCTGGTGAAGATGCACACCGGATTCAAATTAAATCTTGAAGCAATATTTTGTCACTTGATTCATGTTGGATTTCTTCATGGCCGAAGCATAAAGCATTATCAAATGAAAAATAAATCAACCGCGCAACTCCACAAGAGGACTGAATTACAAACAGTGGCCATCTTTGATATATCATGACAGGAATTGAGCTCCATTAACTATTTCGCCCCTCTGCCATGGGCTTGTTTCAGTGTGCTTGGGATTTGCACCATATTCTAAGAACATTGGGATAAGTTTGATACAACTGAAGAAAGCAGTAAAACCTCAAAAAAACATTGCTGCAATAATACACAAAATAAACAGAAGCCCAAGTTGCATCTTTTTTGGATGTATTCTGCTCTTAACATTGTTCAAAACAGAATCAAATATCACTCTACTGGAATGGAAATGGAATGAGTGAAACGAAACCAACAGTGGCCTCATTGCTGACACCATGTCATTGAATAGTTGTTGGTATTTAGGAAACTCAATGCTAGTATACACAAACTCAGAGACCTGCGCATTTGAGCCATGGTGTGCTTCAAGATTGCAACCATCATCGATACTAAACTTGTGATTGTCTCTCTACATTTTTTTAATATATTTAAACATGGGAGCCTCGCAGAAAATTCTTGAAGGACATCAACTAAAACAAAGAGATTTGAAAAGGAAAAAAACCCAACTATTTCTTTCTACGCGAGCAAAATATTTGTTAACCTTGGTCTTTTAAAACAACAATCCTGCAAAATAAAATACAGAAAAGGAAGCAAGGTTTGTGAAATACCGTATGATTCATCAGTGGACAACTCCCCTAATTTAGCTTTGGAGGCCATGATATTTGAATCATCAATCAAACTACTTGGATTGTTCCATCCTTTATAATCCAGAGCTCTTCCAAAAGCTGTCTGCGCATATGCCCATTTTGAATATGCGAGCAAACTAGAGAAACTATTCATGGAAAACAAAGAATTTGTCTTCAGTCTCAATCCATTACTCGAAGTCCTCCTTCCAAAGCTGCATCCAGGCCTGAAGGGTGATCCCTCGCAGTGAAATAGGTGGTTTTCTCTAGCTTGTAGAGACCTTACACGGACTTCAGATGGAGAATGGAGGGTTCCAGCAATACCAAAAACCGCCCCAGCCATTGTACTCCAAGTTAGAGAGTGTATCTAGAGAAGAAAAGTCAAAGGGGATAGGGAACCTAAATCAAGTCTTGAGAAAATAGAATAATACTAGTCCCTGGCTACTTAAACTCTAAACCCTTTCAGTCCTTTGACCTGATAAATTTGAGAAGGACCAAACCATTGCATTTGAGAATAAAAAGAACATAAAATGCATGCATGTATAAATATATGTGTATGGAGGAGAAGCCCGCAGGTTTGACCCCGGGACTCCTACAACCATAGAAAATACAAATACAAACGCGCCACCGCCAAGAAACTACAACAACCAGTAGCCAACACCAGCACAAGCCAACGCAACGCGACATTGAACGACCCTAGCTCTCTCTCATTTTGAAGTCGGCGTTAAATGAAGCAGCAGTGAAAATGGACTACGCGGCAACCAAATTGAAGCCTAGCACAAAGCCACGACCAGACCAGACCAACACCAGTGCCAAGAGCAGAGTGAAAGAGGCGGAAGTGAAGGAGCGTTAGGGTTAAGGAATGGTTTAGGGTTTTGGTGTTGAGAGCCGGGGCCGGGTGTAAAAACCCTAGTAGAATATATACTTAGGGATTATTAAGTAAAAGATTTATTAGGTAATTAATTTTGCCTACTGTGTTAATAACTAAACAAAGATTGATCTAATGATATTAATTAAGTAGTTATTAATTAATTAAAGGTTATAATTTTGATTAATTAATTAATTAATTAGATACCTATTACATTTAATAACATGAGTATTAAATTTAAAAGATTAATAAGTTATATTGTTTAAATTGAAAAGGTTACGTACACGGAAAGGGATAACATATTAATTACGAGAGGATAAAATAATAAAGGAAAGGATAAGGGGCATTAACGAGGGTAGGTAAGGAAGTAAATGCATGAGGCGGTGAAGGAAGGATATGGAGGCAGAGGAGGTTTACGAAGGGGGTATCATTCGACGAGAGATTTTTTGGGGGAGGTTTTCTCTGGGATTGCAGAGAGGGGAGTTGAGTTCGGGAGTTGGACTGGATCAGTACAGGCACCGGTTTGCTGGAGGTTTTGGGCATGGGGGGCACGATATCCATATGATATCCTGGAGCTAGGAAGTTGTCCTAGTTGGCAGGGTGAAACAAGGTTTTGGGCAGTGTTTACACAGTGCAGCAGCGGTCAACAAGGCAAGTGAACAAACAGAGGGTTAGCATCAGACCCAGGTATTTAAAATTGTGTATTTGTTTTATTTTTCTATAAAATTTTATTATTTGTGGATAAATCTATATGCGAATGTGCTCAATTAAAGGAATTTTTGAATTTTACTAATTTGCTCAATATAGAGGAATTATTGAACTTTATGTTATGTTAGTAGAATCAATTGATGATAATTAAATTGTCTACTACACATGGTATCAGAGCATCTTAGTTTGAAATCTGGGCCTAAGGGCCAAAACTCCAAGCTCAAATTCCCCTCCGCTTAACCTGCAAACAAAACACAGAAATTTTAATAAAAATAAAATAAATAAATAAATAAATGCAATACGAATTTTAACATGAATTTTAACTACTAGGGATGTTACAAGTATGGATAAAATCTGAACAAAGAAGCCAAATCAACAATTCCTAGTTAAAATATCAAATATGCTCTGTGGATTCTTATATCAAGTTTGCAAAGAAGTGCTCATATAATCGTTGTATTTCATTAAAAACAATTGTAGTAAGTAAAAGTATGCATATAGTGAAATCAGATATCTGAATAATAAAAGCGAAAAATGGAAAACTCAATACTTTAAAAGAAAGTATAAGTAGTAGCTCAGTTTCAACGTAGAAATCTTAGAATCTAGTGCTAAGACTAACACATGCACACAAGCAAAACAAGAAAAGAAATTGATTTCAGCACACTCAAAAATAGAGAAGGCTTCGCATGCACGTCTTCTAGCCTACAGACCACCCACGGCTTAATAAAAAAAAATAGGAAGACACAACAACAACACCAATACACTTTTATCAACATTTATACATAAAACTATTTTTCTTTTTGAAGTGACCAATACTACTACAATCCAAATTATCACCGAACTCCTCTATGGTTATCTAGCACTATTGTCTGGTAAATATCGGATTGGATCAGACAGGCTATCACAATATGAAACCCAAACTAGAAGATATGAGATACCATACCAACCCATCTAAATAGGGATTTGGAATGCGCCATGGAGAAGATAAGATACCCACGTAGCCCGCAAAGGTTGTCCTGGAATCTTCCAGACTCTAGAGGCGAAACAGAGAAGACCTCAAAACATGAACTCATGCACCAACAAAGAGCCCAGAGCACCAAAAGGCCCTGACCCTTCACAGAAATGAATCACCTATTTATACACACCTTAGAGTGTTCTTACCGCCAGCTCCTTCAGATAGAGTAATCTCTATCTCAACACACACACACACACACACACACACACACACACATATGTTTGATTCTTCAAACCAGACAATTAGAAATGCATACAATATATTATAATGGAAAAGAGTAGAATAAAATTGACAAAGTAAGAGATGTACCGTAAAAACAAAATTATAACCTATCTTCAACGCGGAACGTCAACCTCGTTCCCTTGTAAAAAAATTTCCCAACTCGTAAATTCCCAGAGACCAAACCAAACTTTCTCGATTTCGAATCCACAATTCTGAAATATACACCTTCAATGGCTCTATAGAATGGACAGATACTGCAACAAAATATACACACAAGAGCCTAACTGTTAAACGTCCATTTGGTTAAGGGCAGGGTTTAAAGATGTAAAAATGGCTTTGTATATGAGGAGGCTTTCTCTCACTCTTTGTAGAAGAAGTAAGGCACTTCCAGATGGTCGCCAGGCTCTCTTCTATTCTTCTTCATCGATTTCTCAGGGCTTCATCCACACTGATGAATTTCGTTTGGACAGTCCAATGACTCATATTGTAAGGGATTTCTCATCCAAAACATACCTAAAACATGTCGAAGATTTCACACATAAACCATACAAATCCCAACTCTAATACTAAGCCCGTTAGGTGTGGTCTTTGGCTCTATGCAGAGGCCAATTATTACAACCTTTGGCTCTATGCAGACGCCAATAATTACAACCTGCCAACCACAACAGAGAAGATACAACGTTTCTTGCAACGGAAACAACTGCAGTGATTTCCAAATAACAAAGATATCTGAATGAGGTATTATAGACAACGGAAATCAAAACATGAACCCAACTCCCATCACAATGAATATTATGAATGGGAATGGCAATGGAAAAGAGATCAAAACGAGAGAATGGAGTTTCTTGGTCCGATTTCTGGCAAAATAGAACCCATCCCTCAACTATTAAAGTTCTGCTTCACAAAATTCAATACAAATCAACATAGAATGAAATATATATTTCAAAGAATAAAAAAAGTTGAACAGTAGAAATTGACCCAACTTGAGACAAGGTTACTTTGTGCATCATCTAATTTTGGGGCTACTAAATCAGACCTATTAACACACCCATGGATCACACTAGCATCGCAATGATAATGAATTAAAAAATGTTTATATTCATGAATTTAGATTGAAAAGATGTAGATACCTCCATATAATCCTTGAAAATAAACCAATACCAACACCCCCACCTCAATAAAAAAAAAAAACTAAAAACACCTAAATAATTAAACACTGAAAATAAATAAATACTGGGAAGACAGAAAAAGTAAATACACATAAGCAAGCCTTTCTAACATCCCGATCACCACAACGTTCACAATTTTCTTCCCCATAGAGCATGGCCAAAAGAAAGGTTAGTCGGCGAGGGAGTTAGCTGAGCAAGTGGTAAGAAAAAAAAAGGGGTGAAAACAAAATAACTTCGAATGAAACCCTAAAAAATAGAAATTTGTGTTTTGTTTTTATTTATTTATTATTATTGTGCATGGAGTAGTGGATGCAGGCACGTGGGCCTCATGCCCGGCCCCACGTTGCCTATTCTATGGTTTCTACATTCCATGGAGGTGGCGCATTGGTAGTTGTAGTTGTTATGGGGGAAAAGTCTCAGGGTCAAACCCGCGGGCTTCCCCTCCTTGGCGTGATTTGATATATGTTTGTTATATCACATTATTTTGTTAAATTATTTTGATTTTTTTTTTTTATGTTTTTGTTTACTAAAATTTTTATAATTTTTTTTATGTGTGTTCGTTTATTTTTTTGTATTATTTTAAGTGTAAAAAATAATTCTGTGTAAACAAAAAAAAATAAAAATATATATAATTTAGGTCAAGTTAATTTAAAATTAAATTAAAGTTAATTTAGGTTAAATTAGGGTAATAATAATTTTAAATTAATTGTTTTTTTTAGTGTAAAGTTAATTAATGATGTTAGAGATTAGATTAAATTTGGGTTAGATTAAAATTTTTCCGGAGGAGACGGGTTTAGAACTCGCGACCACCCACTACCTAAGCCTTATGGAACAACCAAACACCAACGCACCATGTATGTGCCTTGAAAAAAAAATGTATGTGTGTTGATTAAGGTGATTGAAGCTTAGGATTAATTTTAGTCTCAATTATTAGTTTTTAATAAACTAACACAACCGCAAAGTGGCTGGTGGCTGGTTAACGCTGAAAGGTACATAGCACTGTGAACGCCGAAACGTGGCTGGCAGTTGTGGACAATTATTTAGATGCCACGGTTTAATCCTATTTAATCATTTAAACGTGGCAATTATATAACCTTACAACAATTTTTTTTTAAGGTGATTAGGTAAATGTTAAAAAGTAAACATGTTAACGAATGCCTTGATAAATGCAAGAAAGTTATGAACAATAAATCTGACCCATTGGTTTTGGAGGACGACTAAGAATATGCCAGCATCTTCAATGCATAGCCATCAGATAATGGTTTAAGGTTAAATAAGATTAAAAGATCATTAATTGTGACCATTGTCAATAGGTGTACACCTTTCGGCATAAATTAATAAACATAAGGTCGTAAGTCACTTTAATCAAGTTGTAAGCGGAAAGTTAAAAGGGCTTAGACTAGGACAAGCAGGAAGGAGGCGACATATGCACTAGGAGAGTAAGCATAGGAAGTAGCGAGTATGACGCAAGGCTAGCATAGCTACAGGGCAAGGGAACCAATAAATTTTTTCATAGGGGCGAAGAAATCAAGTTTAGACGCTTAATCCTAACCCTAACCTAGCCAATCCCCTAATGGAGTAATGTATGTTTACAGAAAAGTAAAGAAAACTTATGCCTAACCCTGTTTCTAAGTTTAAGTAGCACCAATTTGAAACGTCCTTGAACTCACCCTGACAACTTTGGGGTGATGCAGGTTAAAGCATACATGATGGTTAGGACTCAAAGGAGTCGAGGCAGGGGAGCATCGTCGCAAGCACCGCCAACACCACCAGCGCCACCACCACCATCGCCCGAACTAGCCCTCATACTGCGCTCATTGGAAGCCATTAACGAGACTTTAAAGGGGCGACAACCGGCAGGGACCGAAGTGGAACCCCCACCGTCTGGAATGGGTAATCCAAAAGCGTCAAGGGATTCAAGGGGAGGACCTCCACCTGAAGACAACATGCGAGAATTGCAGAAGATCAAACTTCCAGAGTTTTCCAGGGGTCGTGCCAGTGAACACGTGGAAGCATGGTTGGAAGGCATGACAAGGTGTTTTGCCTTAAGGGACTATGCGTCCAACTCAAAGGCAAAGATTGCCATTTTTCAGTTAAGAGACAACACCTTGAATTGGTGGGGCAACCTAGAAAGACAACTGCACCTTACCCTAGACAAAGTATCTTGGGAACTTTTCGAGGAGAGGTTCCAAAGGAAATATCTACTAGCATACTACGAGGAACAACAGGTAGGGGCATTTCATGACTTAGTATAGGGAAACAGAACTGTAGAAGAATATGAGATCAGATTTATGGAACTGGTCAAATATGTTTCGTATATGGATAATGATCAATGACAGGCAGAGCGCTTCATCTATGGATTGAACCCTAATATAAGAGCTATGGTGCGGATGTGGAAACCGTCTTCAGTAGCGGAGGCGGTGGAAAATTCGTGTTACGTGGAAGAACACATGAACTTAACCGGGGGTACAAGACCAACATTTCTGCATCGTCCTGGATTTGTAGGGAAGGCCCCGAGGACATTTCCTAGGGGAGGGGGCTCAAGGCCACCGCCATATGGTAACAGAGTTGCGCCAAGGATAGCAGCTGCAAGGATTTCAATGGCAGCGAGTGCAGCATCTCGTTCATCACCAACGGTACAGATAGGTCCATGACCATCTCAGGGAATAGCTAGTAGGGGCAGGGGTTCCAGGGGAAGGAACTCATTTCAGAGACAGTCACATAACAGTGCATAGGTTCAATCTCAAGCTACCTGTTGGGGGTGCCGAGGACCCTTTTACCAGCGTGATTGCCCAGAGTCACAATCAGGGTTCGTGCATAGAGAAGGAAAGACATCGATGGGGAGAGTAAGTAGCAGCCACCAGATTTACACAACGATTAATAATTGCCAGGCCAAACATCAATCCACGGTGGTGGAGTCATCAGGTACACTAAATCATATCAATCTTAAGATTTTGCTTGATTTTGGTGCGACAGATAATTTCATTTCACCATCTGCATTAGAAAAGAGTGGGTTGGCAGCCTATGAGCACGATGACTTTAAACAAGTCGAGATGGCTTCGGGGGAAAAACAAGCGGTAGGACCTAGTGTTGATAATTGTATAGTAGACCTGGGAGTGTGTACTACCAGGTTGAAGGTATACGTCACTGCCCTCGGGGTATATGACCTAGTCATTGGAATGGATTGGTTAGCAGCTCATCGAGCTTTGGTAGATTGTTTCGCAAAGAGGGTGCTTTGTGTCGATGATGAAGGAAGACCGATAGAGATCCAGGGTGTACAGAGAAAAGTGTTGCTATGCTTTATATAAACTATGAAGGTTAAGTGATGCTTGAGGCAAGGGTGTCGAATTTATGTAGTGGAAGCAGTGAATGAAAGGAAGGGACCCTCATTGGATCAGTACCCGGTATTGTCAAAATTTCAGGATGTTTTTCCGAACGAGTTACCAGGGTTACCACCTGAGAGGGAGCTTGATTTTACTATTGAGCTAAAACCTGGTGCATAACCAATTTCCAAAACTCCGTATCGGATGACAACGCCAGAACTTTGTGAGTTGAAAATGCAGTTGAAAGAGTTACTGGACTTAGGGATAATAAGGCCCAATGTCTCACCTTGGGGCGCACCGGTAATTTTTGTAAAGAAGAAGGATGGATCCTTACGACTGTGTATAGAATACAGGGACTTGAACCATGCTACAGTGAAAAATAGGTACCCAATGCCGCGAATAGATGACCTTTTCGATCAAATGAAAGGAGTAGCCGTATTCTCAAAGATTGATTTGCGATCAGGGTATCATCAGTTAAGGATTAAGGAAGGTGATAACCCAAAAACTGCCTTTCGAACTCGGTTTGGACATTACGAGTTTGTTGTAGTACCTTTCGGATTAACCAAAGCACCAACATTATTCACGAGCCTCATGAATGGCATATTCCGGAAGTACTTAGACCGTTTTGTACAAGTCTTTTTAGATGACATCCTCATCTATTCCAAGAATGAAAGAGAACATGAGGAACACTTGCAAATAGTGTTGTTCTGCCATAGAGAGAACAAATTGTATGGGAAGTTGTCGAAGTGTTCCTTATTCTAGAAAGAGATCCACTATTTAGGTCATATCATTTCCGACGAAGGAATCTCTATGGACTCAGAAAAGGTAAAGGCCATTATGGAGTGGCTAGTGCCGAAAAATGCCCATGAGGTGAGAAGCTTCATGGGGCTAGCAGGTTATTACCGAAGATTTGTGGAAGGATTCTCAAAAATAGCGAAACCCATCACCACTTTGCAATGCAAGGGGGTCAGGTATGAATGGACAGAAGAATGTGATAGTGCATTCATTGAGCTTAAGATGTTACTAACTAGTGCGCCAATTCTACGAGT
>ML780086.1:259729-285032 GCA_009831015.1 Picea engelmannii | reverse complement strand
CAACACTGCCCAAAACCGAATAAACGATGACAAAACCTCCAGCAACATGTTTCCACTGTGTATTCCATTGTAGGGTGTGGACCCTAGTCCTGTTAGGAGGGGTGGAGGCATTTCCCACCATGTATCCTCCATTGTAGGGTGTGGACCCTAGTCCTGTTAGGAGGGGTGGAGGCATTTCCCACCGCATATCCTCCGAAACCTGAAGTCATGGGAGGACGGTGTTAGTTCACGCTCCCCAAGATATGTGATGATGACTGTCAGATGCCTATTGGGGAAGCTTGGTCGAGATAGTGACACTTCTGCTTACAGGTTCTATTTGGAGTTAGGTCATTATAGTTGACGCTCCAAGATAGTCTAGCAGAGGAAGGATAGGAATGGAGATGGAAGTAGGTTAGGGAGGAAGGATGAGTAGAAATAGTTGAGAGAGTATGGAGATTTGTCTGATGGTGGAATTTAATGTTTTCCCTTAAAAAAAAAAAGAGAAATGTGTATGTATGAATATTCATTATTACGTAACTAAACCACAGTTGTTTAAAATAAAATCGTTGAACCGGATCATAGTAATTAAAGGATTTCTCAAACAAATGATTGGTTTGTTGTCTTTTATAAAAGACTAGTCTTGCTAACTAGATTGGATGCATACATAAATTACTAAAGGATGATAGTTTTGATTATTAGTACATGCACGAGACTTGTATGTACTAGCTACACATGCATTTCTTGTACCTATACACTAGTATGTATGAGTTTTCTTTACTTACTTACTGATAATGTCGGTTACTTGTTATGAATGTGTGAACCATGTTTCTTTTCCTTTGTACCAAAAGATACCTTAACTTTGAGATGAAGTTTCCTGAAGGGTGGGTGTATGTAACGACCTTGCGTAAATAGATGTATAGGATTATTAATTATAATTAATTTAATAATCTAACTGTCCTAAAAGTTAGCTAAACAATAATTATTTCTTAAATAACATTAACTAATTAATTATTATTAATTACTTGTTCATGATTGTCAAGTATTAATTAATTATTAATTGACTCATTAATTAATTAAGTAAAGAATTAAAGGGGGTTAATAAATTATATTGCTAAATTAAAGCTTACGTATTCGGGAAGGGATAGGACATTAAATATAGGATAAAATAATAAATAAAGGGGATGAGGAACATGAATAATGGGATAAGGGGCATTAAGTACAAAAGGATAAGATAATTAATAAATGGATAAGGAAAGTAATGAAGGAGGGGGAAGTCGGTGAAGGGGCGATATGACGGGGAGAGCCTGAGGGTGGAAGGCATTCTTTTGGGAAGGGGATTACAATTCTACGGGGAATTTTTGGAGGTTTCTCTTGGATTTGCATAGGAGTTGAGTTCTGTAGTCGGGAAGGTTTAATATAGGGGCACCGATTTGCTGGAGGTTTTGGGCACAGGGGTGAGGATATCCATATGGTATCCTGGAGCTAGGTAGTTGTCCTAGTTTGCAGGGTGGAAACTTGGTTTTGGGCAGAGTTGGTCCGTGGCTTCAAGTTGGGCAAGGCAGCAGCAGGAAGGTCAACAAGGTAAGTGGAAAGCAGAGGGGTTAGCATTAGACCCAGGTATTTAAAATTACGTATTTGTTTATCCTTTTATAAAATTAATATTTGTTGTTAAATTTAACTTGTGTATGTGCTAAATTAAAAGGATTTATTGAATTTTCTGAAATCAAGTAGATATTACTGTTACAGTTTATGTAATTAATGGATGTTAAATTTACATTGTCTCTACAGAAGGGATAATATAATCCCCCCGTAAATTTTAGTTTAATGCGCATCAAATTTTGGTTTAATGCACATGAATACGAGATGTTCTCGAGACTTTCGCCCATCAATGACAATATATGTGGTTTTTGCATGATGACCTGTTAGAATTAAATGCTAGTAATTCCATATTTAGAAACAAGATATATATATATATATATATATATATATATATATATATATATATATAGTTTTATTATAGAGAAGTGTGAAGGTGACGAAGATGGCGGAGAGAAAGGAAAGAATGACAAGCTATGAAAAGCGGTCAGACGGGATTAAAAAAAGGGTTACGAGAATAGTCAGGACAACCAAGTGTTGCACGGTGAAATTTCATGTTTCATAATTTTTGAGTGCAAAATGTGTAAAAAGGAAGAGATCATGATGGGGCAGTTCAACCATCGGTTTGTATATTTGCGGAATTCTGGAAAAGTGGCTAAGTATGGAATAGGGAAATTGCTTATTGCATCCGTAGCAATAAGATCTTATATATAATTGCCAACTGCTAATTGCAAAGAGGCGTGGGCACATGAAACAACCACTACAAACTGAATATATCTTGAACCTGCCAAAGTGACAATTCCCTAAAGAAATTTGAACAAATGGCGAAGTATGGAAAACTGACAGATGGGCTTCAAAATGGGGTGACAATTGTTCCACTAAATATGCGAGGACTCGAAGGTTAAATTGTATTTCTCAAAAGTTTTCAATGCAAAAATGTGCACCACTGAAAAGGGCATGATAGGTGGATCGTAATACAGAAAAGGGTATGATCTAAGAACTATTGTAAATTTGTATATCTGTCAATTTGTATATAGCGGAGCTACGAATTTTGTTTGGAGGTCATGGAAAAGTAGAAGTTCAATGTTGACCGGACCACCGTGCAAGTCCACCTGTCAATTTGTATATGGAAGAACTCTAGGTACTAGTCGTGGGACAGGGAACAATAGAGGGTCAATTTAAAGAAAGGGGAAGAGGTCGTTGTAAACGCGTGAATCCACGAAGCTGCGGAGCAATGCATTCTCAGGAAAATAAACGATTAAGTAACCAGGAAGAGAAACTAGAGGGAATAAAAGAGTGGGAAAATAGAAAAGAGGAAGGCGGTTTTTGTAAGCGTGAATTGGTTTCAAAGAAGCCCCATTGTTGCAAAACCATGATCTACTAATTGTTAGCAAATGTGTTTTTGAAGATTACATTTGATTGCAATGTGCACGTGAAACTATGTTCTTGATAGATTATTCCATGACTGTAACATATCAACTTAGCTACTAAACTTGTTTTTGTACTAATTACCAGAAAATTCTTTATTGGAGATTAGGTTTTATTGGAACGTGTGGGTGTAACTTTGTTCTTGATACATTCTTCCATCAGTGCAACATATTAACTCAAGTATTAAATTTTTTGCATTATGGGTTGTTAGCATTAAAACTTAATAATTGCATGTCTAGAAACAAGAATAACGATTTTGCTGCAACATTGTACATTGGTATTAGTAAACACAAGATCAAAGAAGAACTAGAGCACCGAAGCATGGAAATTAGAACATGTGTTAAATCCAGAAAAGAGGAGCAATGAAGAGTCCAAGGAAATTTGTTTTTAATAGAAAATCCATTTAAAAAAAAAAGAAAAACATTGAGTACTGCACATCTATTCTTAGAAATTAGACCCAGTTCTTCGAGCCAAAACATTGAAGGTATCTTTGACAAACACAAGCATGGGTTCCACAGTGTGCAATATCCTTGGAGTTTTCTCCTCGATGAATCATCCTCTGCTGAAATTGATATTTTCAGAAGCTTTCCTTGAGGAAGAAAATGAAAAACAACTTGCACATGCAATTCCAGAGGCCCAAATTAGTCCATTCTGGGTAGAAGGAGATGACTAGTAGGAAAATGCATTGCAGCAGCGAGAGTTTTGGACCTGATGCTCGAAAATGTTAAACAATTCTTTTTTGCCTTGAAATATATCTCCGGGAGCATCAACATATCATTTCTTTATAGTGAAACTCTTCCACCCAAAACATACTAATTTGGAACTCTAGAATTCCTACTTTCATGGTGCAAAGTGGCTGTTGCATTCACCGTCGGTTTCTTTTCTAAAACTCCTTTTGGTGTTGTCATGACTGCGATCACAGAGCTGGGAAGGTCCGTTCGTTATAGTTGATTTCAATTTTGGCCCAGGAGTGGGAATATTCTCTGCATTGCCATCATCCATTGTCGTATGATCGTCCATTGGATCATCTTATTCCGGCTCAGAATTCATGGCATCAACTTTTGCGACAACCATGACTGCAACTGGGCAGGTTCTCTGAGCAGCCAGGGTTGCCATGGAATTTTTTGTCTTGAAAGATATCTCTCGGTGTACCAAGGGACCATCTCCTATTTTGCTCCTGGGCGGAGGGAGATGAATAGTAAGAATATGCCCTGGAATAGTGGAACCTCTGGACGTTATGCCCCAATTTGTTTATTGTGTGTGGAGAGAACTACTGCCAAAAGTTATTAAGAATTTTCGTTTGCTCGAGACAATGTTTGAAATGAAAATCGAGGAGGGATAATATAACCCTCCACAAATTATGGTTTAATGCATATCAATGGAATATCTCCTCGAGCCTTTCGTTGATCAATGGCAATTTCTAGGGTTCATGCAGAATGACCTGTGACCATCACAATTCACTAATTCCACAATTAGAAAAAAAGTGTGAAGGTGGCAGTGACAGTGAAAAGAGATTTAAGAATCGCAAATTTGTTAAAAGAAACCACTCGCCGGTGCACCAAAAAAAAATATTGCGCCGCCTTTGAACTGAATACTTGGAAAGGATAACATGCATGTGCGAAAATCTTAGATTAATTTGTGCTAATGACAAATCTTCTCCGGATTTCTGGACATTAATGACAATTTTAATGGTTGCTGTAGGATGGCTACTAGCATTAAAGCTTAATTATTTCATATCTAGAAAAAAGTACGATGGCAGGGGCGATGACGGAAATGATTCCAAAAAATACCAGAGTATGGAAAGCGGCCAGGCGGGTTACAAAAGAAAAAGGGCAGAAGATATACCCAGGAGACGTGAAGGGCTGATGGTTCTCGGCCTGGCGGGCGGGTTCTCAGCCTGGATGGCTGAAAATTGAGCCTCTATTGTTCCATTTCCTACAAATAGCATGTACACTTCCACAATATACAAATTGATAGGAGGACTTGCGGGTTGGTTGGTTCAACATTGCACTTTTTTTGGTCCTTAAGCGATTCCATATTTAGCCACTTTTTTGGATCGATGGTTGTCAGGCTAGTCGGCAAAAAAATGGGCATCTATTGTTCGACGCTCTATAAATAGCACTAACAATTCCACGATATACAAATTCAGAAGCTGACCCGTGGTAAATTATTACCGTTAAATATTTATATTGCAAGATTTAATTAGAAGAGAAAGTTTGTATAATGTGGTCAATCGAGTGATACAATAGTATTTCAACAAATGAGCAATACATAGTAAACATGTACTTTTATGAAGTATGGACATGAGATTTTATAGAACATATGTGAATCCCTCATTCCATATTTGGGAACTTTCTTTTTCACGCGTCTACTGCCTGGTGGGTTGAAAATCGAGTATCTATTGTTCAATGTTCTACAAATAGCACCTATAGTTCTGCGATATACAAATTGAAAGTGGGACTTGAGGAGATGAGTCTCTATATAAACTATAGACATGAGATTTTATTGAGCATATGCAGATCCCTCATTCCATACTTAGGCACTTTTTTTATCGCGGGTTCGTAGCCTGGCGGGCTGAAAAAAGAGTCTCTATTTTTTCGTGTCCTACAAATAGCACCCAGATTTCTGCGATATACAAATTGACAAGAGGACTTACGGGCTGCTTGGCTGAACATTGCATTTGTATTTTTCTAGAACATATGCAGATCCTTCATTCAATACTTAGGCAGTTTTTGGATCACAGGTTAGCGGCCTGGCGGGCCGAAAATAATGTCTCTATTGTTCCCTCTCCTACAAATAACACCTAGACTTCCACGATATACAAATTGACATGCAGACTTGTGGACATAATCTCTATATAAAGTATGGAATGATATTTTATACAACATATGTGGATCCCTTGTTCCATACTCAGGCAGTTTTTGGATCGCGGGTTCGCCTCCTAGCAGGCCGAAAATAGAGTCTCTATTGTTTGGTCTCCTACAAATAGCACCCACACTTCCGCAATATACAAATTGACAGGTGGACTCGGGCTGGTTGGTTGAACATTGCACTTTTATTGTCTTGTAGTGATCTCGTATGAATTTCATAGCTAGCAATTTTTTTTGATCGGAGGTTTTGGGGTTGGCGGGCTGAAAATTGGGGCTCTATTGTTCCGTGCTATATAACTACATTGTTCTAGAAGATATGTGAATCCCTCATTCCATACTTGGCCACTTTTTGGATCGCGGGTTCACGACCTGGCGGGCTGAAAATTAAGTATCTATTGTTTCGTGTCCTACAAAGAACACCTAGACTTCCGCGATATACAAATTGACACGTGGACATGGTCTCTATATAAAGTATGAAATGAAATTTTATACAACATATGCATATCCTTCATTCCATACTTAGGCAATTTTTGGATTGCGGGTTGGCGGCCTGGCGGGCCGAAAATAGAGTCTCTATTGTTCACTCTCCTACAAATACCATCTAGAATTCCGCGATATACAAATTGACACACAGACTTGTGGACATAGTCTCTATATAAAGTATGGGATGAGATTTTATACAGCATATGCGGATCCCTCATTCCATACTTAGGCAGTTTTTGGATCGCAGGTTCGCGGATTGGTGGGCCAAAAATAGAGTCTATTGTTCCCTCTCCTACAAATAACATCCAGACTTCCGCGATATAAAAATTGACAGGCGGACTCGGGCTGCTTGGATGAACATTGCACTTTTATTGTCCCGTAGCAATCCTGTATGAATTTCATATTTAGCAATATTTTTTTATCGGGGGATCTAGGGCCGACGGGCTGAAAATTGGGGCTCTATTGTTCAATGTTGTACAAACACATTGTTCTAGAACATATGCGGATCCCTTATTCCATACTTGGGCATTTTTTCGATCATGGGTTCGCAACCTGGCGAGCTGAAAATTAAGTATCTATTGGTCCGTGTCCTACAAATAACACCTAGAATTCCAAGATATATAAATTGACACGCGGACTTGTGGACATAGTCTCTATATAAAGTATGGAATGAGATTTTATACAGCATATGCAGATCCTTCATTCAATACTTAGGTAGTTTTTGGATCATGGGTTCGCGGCCTAGCGGGCCGAAAATAGAGTCTCTATTGTTCCCTCTCCTACAAATATCACCTAGACTTCCACGATATACAAATTGACACACTGACTTGTGGACATAGTCTATATAAAGTATGGAATGATATTCTATACATCATATGCAGATCCCTCATTACATACTTAGGCATTTTTTGGATCGCAGGTTCACGGCCTGGCGGGCCGAAAATAGAGTCTCTATTGTTTTGTCTTCTACAAATAGCATCCAGACTTCCACAATATACAAATTGATAGGTGGACTCGAGCTGGTTGGCTGAACATTGCACTTTTATTGTCCCGTAGAGATCTTGTATGAATTTCATATTTAGCGATTTCTTTTGATCAGGGGCTCTGGGGCTGGCGGGCTAAAAATTGGGGCTTTATTGTTCGGTGTTGTACAAACACATTGTTCTAGAACATATGCGGATCCCTCATTCCATACTTGGGCACTTTTTTGATGGAGGGTTTGCAACCCGACGGGCTGAAAATTAAGTATCTATTGTTCCGTGTCCTACAAACAACACCTAGACTTCTGCGATATAAAAATTGATATGCGGACTTGTGGACATAGTCTCTATATAAAGTATGGAATGAGATTTTATACAACATATGCAGATCCCTGATTTCATAATTGGGCAGTTTTTGGATTGCAGGTTGGCAGCCTGGCGGGCCGAAAATAGAGTCTCTATTGTTCCGTCTCTTACAAATAGCACCCAGACTTCTGCGATATACAAATTGATAGGTGGACTCAGGCTGGTTGCCTGAACATTGCACTTTTATTGTCCCGTAGCGATCCCATATGAATTTCATATTTAGCGATTTTTTTTTATCGGGTCTCTGGGGCTCGCGGGCTAAAAATTGGGCCTCTATTGTTCCGCGATATACAAACACCACCCACAACTCTGCAATATACAAATTGACAAACAAAGCTGTGGGTTGTGTGGCTCAACATTGTAGTTTCATTGTTCCTTGCCCTCCAAATACCACTCGAAGTTCTGCGATATACAGATTGACAAATTGTCTTGAGGGCTGGCAGGTTCAACTTTTCCATTGGTTACAAATGCTAATCCCTATCAACTATCTAACATATCTAAAAACATTATTTTCAATACTAAATTATTAATAATAATTTTTTATATTGCATAATTTAATTAGACGAGAAAGTTTGTACAATCTGGTCGGGCGACTGATATAAAATTTTTCTGACAAACGAGTAATACATAGTAAACATCTTTTAGAAAGTATGGACAAGAGATTTTATAGAGCATATGCGGATCCCTTGTTCCATACTTGCGCACTTTTTGGATTGCAGGTTTTCGGCCTGGTGGGCTGAAATTTGAGCCTCTTTTGTTCCATGTCCTGCAAATATCACCCAGACTTCCACGATATACAAATTGATAGGTGGACTTGCGGACTCCACATATGGCGAGTTCAATATTGCAATTGTTTAGCGATACTCATCGTATCTAACTTTATTTAAAAACATGGTTTTCAAATACAAAAATATTAATATTAACTATTGTTATTGTACAAGTGAATTACATTAAATTATTAAAGGATGTTAAATCACTTATTTTTAAAAAAATGAAGGAAACAAAAGTTTTTTTTTTTAAGATTCTATCACCATAAGCATAAGAAGGACCAATTTGAATTTTAAGGCCCTCTTGTTCATATGATAGCACAATTGCACTCTGCATAGTATATATTTGTTGATTTCAAATTATTCCATGATATTAATTTTACCAAGTTCATCGAATAAGAAAAAATGCCAAAACAATGACCAATTTGAATTTTAATAGCCTCTTGTTGGTATGATAGGACAGTTTCACTTCACACAATATATATTCGTTGATTTCAAATTATTTCAGAACAATAATTTGATCAAGTTCATCGATCAAGGAAATCTGCTAAAGCAAGTAACATAGTACATTTGCGTCACAATGACATAGGAATTATCAGGCGGATCTGCGTGCCAGCTGGCTAAAAAGAATCAATTATATTGTTCTGTGTCCTCCAAATAACAACTGGAGTTCCACGGTATACAAATTGACAGACAAAGAAGATAACCAAGAACCAACCATACTTTAAACATTCCGCAAGCAAGTTCCCAGAAGGTTCCATAGAGCAAATCCCATCGACCTTTGCACCAAACAATTTGATATACAAAGAAAAGACGTCGCCGCATTCGTTTTCTCTTGAAACGAACTTTCATCTGGATGTTGAACAAATATTAGAGAGAGACAGGAGGTATTTTCGTTTCCTCCCAAAGTTTGATATCATTTTTTTCCCCCTTATTCAACCGATATGCAAAATTGCAGTGTCCTTATTTAAGGTGAATTTGCTCTGTATCCGAAGCTGTCGCAACATGTAGACACTGCTTGCCTTTTTCTGTAGATACGTTTCATACGTCAACTCTGCCAACTCAGGAAGCACATTTTGTAACAGAGGCTGCCTAACCATAAAATGCACGGTTGTGTTGCCCACAGTTCAGATAACACCATTGATGCAATGTCCATAAATATATGGACATTTTTCACCGCATCACAAGCAATCAATCATATCATCACTTATCAAAGCGGAGGCAAAAGCATGAGAATAACATTTTGCACATACAGGCTCAAAGGGGGTCAAGTACACATTGGTTGCAACTAAAATACCTTCAACCTAGGAACATAAGCAAAGGGATTAATACATTGAACAATATAATACACAACTACACCTCCCCACCCTCGCCTTTAAAAAAAAAAAAATTAAACAGGTGCAAAAATTTGTTGAAGGCTATTTCTATAAGAAAAGTGAGGATGATTTTGTGAATGTATACACACAAAAATTGTAGAGATAGCTAGTTTCTCCAGATCCTTTACTATATCTACTCGCAACTCTATTACAAATGTTGCCTGGATTGTCCGAAAGATCCTTTCTCTAGCATCCTTCTTCTTTGTTATATTTTTGAACAACATAAGTGGAATCTTCCCTCTATGCAATTGTTGTTCCATTGACGAAAACAAATCTGAATACGTATCAAACAATTGTAGCTGCAACATGGAACGATGGAAGATTTGTGTAACTTATCCGGCATACATGCATATGCGAAAGTAAAGAACAAAACTGAATATGAAAAGCGGTACCATTGCTTTGGCACTGTCCAAATCCCCATCCTTTATATGGAGAATGTGTTGTGACCCAAATTTTCTTGCCAGTGTCACAACAACCCCAATCAGAGCGATTGGGTAAATATCAGTGCTCTATGCAAGTTGGCTGATAGTCGAGTCCGAGAGGAAGTGATATTCTGAAAAACTAGCAGGATTTTTTTCCACAATGCTTGCTTCGCTGAAAGAAATAATTCAATCACAATCACCACGGTTATATACTGTTTTGGGCAATATATTAAAATTTGTAATGGATATCCCATTACGCGGCAATATATTTTCTGCATGTTTTTGGACAAGTTGTGAAGGAACAATCAATGTCACTGTCATCATGGCATCCTTTTCTATCATATCAACATGCATAATGGATCTACTTTTGTTTTCCTTGTTCAAGTAGGTGGTATAGACAACCATTATGTCCCCGACGAACACCTGTCCAGTTTGGTGGTTCTTCAAGCCCTCTATTGACAATACTTTGGATGTCACAACTCTAGACCTGATGACATTTTTTGAATAGGGAAACTAAAGTGAATGGTAGTGTGCTAGAAGTACATGCATAGTTTTGATGAGCTATGGAGCCACAGTTTCACAACCACACCTCTTACTGTACGGAACATGTAACACATTTGACGTCTTGCTTCTACTTGTTGATACTTCTTGCGAGCTGCAAACCATGTATTGCAGATGGCATCAACATATCCACCATGCCATAGATCAATATATAGCCCAGAAAATTTGTTTATTAAACATAGTAAGAACAAAACGTATGCATCTTTACCTTTGGCCTTGTCGGTCTGCCAATGTCTGGGATGACTGACTGCTCATGACCATGTCACTAGTCCAAATTTTTCTGATACAAGCATGTGCAGATGAACATCAAGACTAAACACATATATGCATTGTATATTGTCCATCAGAAGTACCAAATATCTGTAAAACTGTATATATCTTAATTTTTTAACTAGAGAAATGTTTAACAGTAAACATGGCGTGATCGTGGGCCACCATGTCCAATCTGTATATCGCGGACCCCCGGAACCCAAGGGAGCAATCTTCAACCTGCCAACCTGGCATCCACATTCGAGAAAGTGGGTAACTATGGAATAAGGTAGAAGCAGGACCATATATGTCAATCTGTTAGTTCACCAACCGACGCACGAAGGAATTTTTGGAAACCATACTAAGAAGATGAATTACAAAACAAAAGGGATAATAGAAAATGGAAAAACTAGAAATAGGGAGCGCAGAAAGGCCCATTAATGCGAAGTCATCATTTTCAAGTATACTACTATATGCTCCTACCCGGTTTGTATATTTAATTTACCGACACATTTGGTATACCTTTTAGAAGATTGTACCACAGAACCCTCTGCTCCTACACAGAAGAATTCATTTCCCTATCCAAGCAACCTGTTTTTTCCAAGGAAGCAATGCCGAAGATGCAATCGACATGAAGGCAAGTTAGTATGAAAACAAATACCTAAAAAAAATAAAAATAGGTCTATTTACTTGTCAAAGAGTCCTTCATCCTGTCCAGCCATTCTATTTGTTTAAATGCAACAATGCAACACAAACACAACGGACATGAACTAGCTTAGTATGCAAGAATGTATGTAACAAAGATAACTTACCATGTAGGAAGGCACACAACTAGCTTAACACATATATAAACCATAAATGAAATACAAAACAACGCAATATGAAACAATAGTACAGACATGCACCTTTCTATATCCTCTTCAGCCGATGCACTCAACACTCCCTCCTTTTCTCCAGCTACTCTGTTTGTTTCAATGTGGGAACCCACAAAATTTAATGAACATTAATGGAAGCTGGTATTCACTGGAGAACAAACAATTTGTACATAAAACAAAACTGACTAAACGAAGAGTCTACAAAGGCAGAAACATGAACCTTTGCGCTGATCTATCCATGATTATAAACGTGTATATTTTTTTTCCCTGTCCAAAATATATTACAAGGCACAAAATATCACACAATTACATGGCCGTAGCTAAATGATTTCTGGTTTTCCCTGGCAATTTATCCAGACATGCCCTTTAACCATTCTCTTTATCCTCTACATAGACTGTTGTGCCCACAATACAAGTTCTCATTTTTCTGTGGCAAACTACCCAGACATGATTCCAGACATGAAAATATAATCTTGCAGAATCTTTGTTGCACATATCATAACTCAAGCACAACAAAAATTGTATCATGCGCACACCAGTCTATGTAGAGGAGAAAGAACATGTCATGTCATATCCGCACATATGACCATACATGGTTTATAAATGTAGCCTGCATATATATGCTTTATTCCAAAAAACAACAACATATATTGTAACTTCACATGTAATCCTTGAACAATCTTGCATGCAACTATTTTCTTTCATGGCAGGACTCGAGCACCAAGAAAATCCCTCATAATAACATATATTGGCCTCGACAGACATGGAAAATAACACAACTGCATATGGACTGGTGGGTGCAGGGGTTGAACACCGTAAAGCGCCCCCAAAAAACAATAATAATCCAAAAAAAAGAAAAAACAAAAGCTCCAACTATCGCCACTGCACCCCAACCTTGTAAGGCCAAATCAAACAAAAGAAACCAGCAAGGACCAAACTAGTGAGAAAGCATGAAGAGGCCGAACTGCACCCACATGGCCCCAAAGAAAAAACCCTAGCCAAACAAACAGAACCAACAACCTAGGAACCAACAAGAACCTCTGAGCCACTGAACAACATATGTATCTCCAACGATCACAAAATTGCAGCCCAAGCAGAAAAGGAATACAAACATTCTTACTTGCAAACTGCAAACATTGAACAACAAACACATAATACAAAATGAAACTGTGGCATCCAAACTTACTCTGAAACGATGAAATGCAGAAGCGCAGGTCGAATTGCAAGCAAAACAACAAGCAACAACCGAGAAACCAACGAAGAAGAACCACTCACCGAACTAGTAAACAATGTATGTAGCTTCAAGGATTACGAGGATGAAACATACAATGGAAACAATCGATACACCAGTGAAAAATAAGCACTCACCAAACCAGTAAAAAATGTATGTAGCCTCAATGGCAGAACAAGGATGAAACATACAATGGCTATTGAAGACTGTGCAAATTCACTGCAACTGTTTATAAAATTTCGAGGAAAAATGTACTCCGAGAATTGTATTTACATAAAAATTTAAGACTCTCGGGCTGTCTAAAGACCTCGCGGTATGCAAACATTTAAGCTGTCAGGGGTGTTGGAGGACGTCGCGTCATGTAAACATTTACGCTGTCAGGCGTATTGAGGCATTTCGAAATAAGTGTCAATACATTTCAAGAAATATACATCCGCCAAAGACGCTATAAACTTTGGAATTCTTAATCACTACAAAGCTTGGATATCAAAACATTTCAATTTGCTTAGTACATATCAAAACTTACGGATATATTCGAGTAGTAGAAAATGCTAATACAAACATTTGAACTAATACTGGCATTAATTGACCTTCAAGCAATATACAGAAAAAATATATGATTAAAACATACTCTCTACGAGAAAATTTTTGGATATGTTGCCATATAGTACATTGGAAATAGCGAAGCCGACAATAAGACCTCCAATCTCTTATCCAATCAGATCAATACATATATGTTACTTTTAATTATATAAAAATATATGCTTTTAATTCCGTAGCTCCAACAATAAATATTGTGCAAATATTTCTGATCAAAAGACAAACTAATATGTAGTCAACGCATTATGAATTGTTATAATCCCTCTATACCTAGACACAGACTAATAAATAAAAGTGAGTCCATAAATAAATTATATGTTGGTACATTCGAAATCCACATTTCAATTTTTAGTAGTCATTTTAACCGTATCAATCCCAAAATATTCGATCATGGTTAAGTGCTTTACAAGATAATTTTATGATGTGTGCACTTCCTTCTCAATTATCAAATCATGGTTGAGTGTTTTACAAGATAATTTTATGACATGTATACTTCCTTTTCAATTGTCAAATCGTAGATGAGTGCTTTACAAAATAATTTTATGACATGTGTATTTTCTTTTCAATTGTTAAATTACATATTAAAAAATTATATTTATTATTAAATCAATTGTCAAAATCGTAGATGAGTGCTTTACAAAATAATTTTATGACATGTGTATTTTCTTTTCAATTGTTAAATTATATTTATTATTAAATTAACTGTTAAATTAAATATAAAAAAGTTAATTAAAAATTATATTTATTATTAAATCAATTTAATTGTTAAATTAAGTATTAAAAATTATATTTACTATTAAATAAAGTTTATTTAACAACACAATATCAATTAAAAAAATAGAATGACATCTTAATTTTAATTTTTTTTTTTTTCATAAAAAATTAATAATATTTTGATTTGACAATTAAAAAGTACATCACAACAATTCCTTTGTATCTATTTAAAAAATAATTTTAATTTTTGAAAATATATTTTAATAATAAATTATTTGAAAACATTATAATTCTTTTTATTACATATCTCTCATCAACTAAAACTTCATACATTAATTTTCTCATAATTTCATTTAATATTTATGAGAATAAGTGTGAGCGTGTGTTAATTGTGCCTTTCATTCCTTGATTTACTCTTCGCGAGTATGGAATTCAATTAGAGCGTTGATAGATTTAGACTTTCACCATACTCTCTGTCCTTCTCTACAATATTATATGACGTTGTTTATATGTTAATAATTATCCAGTGGCGAGTTTTGCCCGCAGGGGGATGTAGCTCATATGGTAGAGCGCTCGCTTCGCATGCGAGAGGCACGGGGTTCGATTCCCCGCATCTCCATATTTTATGTTATTGACTTGCCCTCAAATATCTTTGCAAAAATCAAATCAGTGATTTAATTGTTTTTGTCTGGCTATCGTTGATCAAATTGATGCATACAACAGCTTTCTTAATCTTCTTGACATGTTATTGACTTATACTCAAATATCTCTGCAAAAATGACTTGCCCTCAAATATCTCTGCAAAAATCAAATCAGTGACTTAATTGTTTCTGTCTGGGCTATCGCTGATCAGATTGCTGCATACAACAGCTTTCTTAATCTTCTTGACATGTTATTGACTTATATTCAGATATCTCTGCAAAAATCAAATCAGTGACTTAAGTTTTTTTTATCTGGGTATCGTTGATCAGATTGCTGCATACAACAGCTTTCTTAATCTTTAAGGCTGATCAGAGTGTTGTATATTGAAGCTTTGGAATGTCAGCATAAATTTTGTGAGTTACTAGGTATATAGGTTTATGAATTTTTTTATGTTAAAATTGGACATTTCAAACCATTGAATATATATATATATATATATATATATATATATATATATATATAAACATTCATGTAATTTTTAGTTTTTTTTCACCATTATAGAGCTTGGAAAATCTGGAAATGCTTTTAAAATCTTCGGGCATAAGGTTGGTAGGGCTCAAAGCTATTGGAGATATTACAGGTTATGTTGAGGATTTCTTAGTTTGAGATATTCTCTCCTAATTGAGGATATTTTCTTCTAGACAAGGGTGCCACATACCTTCAATTATCTTTCAATTAGACTAGTTGAGTGAAGTGTTACATGTAAACCTTGTCTTTATCACCAAGCGTTGCATGCTAATCTCGAGATGATCACCATGAATGCACACTTGCATTGAGATCATCATCAATAAAACACATTCCACATGTGTGAGTGATCTCCTTATTTCACTCTGGTTTAGCTAGTTAACTAACGACCACATGGCCAATAAACAAGGACTAGGTGGTAGTTGACTCGAGTGACTGCTAGTGTTTGTTACATCTCTCTAGAACATTCCTAATGCACATTAGCTTGACTACTATGGCGAGTTAGTTGTGTCATACACAATATATCACTTGTATTGTAACATTCTCTTACTCAAATAGTAGAAATTCTTTCATTCTTTTCTCCAATTTGTCTTCTCTCTTCATCCACCATTGCAAGCTCTGTTTGCTTCATTGTTAGCTATATCTTCTGTGCAGGTATCTCATAAAATATACATGGTATCAGAACCCATCGGTCACTAGAAAGAATCATCACTAACACTCTTTTGCAGGTACCGAAGATGGAACAAAGCGGCATGAAAAATTGAATTTCCCGCATCTGCAATTATAATGTCATATAATTACTTTGAATGGAGGCCAAGAATTACACACTAGCTCAGGGGTAGAGTCTTGTATCAAATAGCCATGGCCACATAAACATAACCCACCTCAATAGTGGAAAAATCCAAGTTCTTCAACCATATGGACGAGACTCACAATCTCCTATGCATGTCTAATCCTCCTGACCTATGGTTTCACATCGATGCATACAAGACCCGAAATGAGATCTGGACCACATTGGTCGGTGTCTTTGGCAAACAAGATGAAATGAGGGGCCATTTGCTTGAAGTAGAACTGAACTTCTTGGATCCGAAGAACTTTGACAATGTCCAAGATTTCTTCACCAAATTTAAATCTCTCCTTTGTCACTTGACAAACTGTGGTATCGACAAATCCAAACAAAAAAAGTAACTGGTTCTTGCTATCATGGAAAAACTTGGATATGAATATAGTGTATCTGTCTCCACATTTCATTCTAACAGATTCACCGCAAGACCAACACAGACCATTCCTTCATTGTCACGGTTCATTGAGGCTTTGACACAGAAGTAGGATAAACTCATTTCGATAGGCATAATCAAAGGCCCCAAGGCACATGCACTTGCTATGCATGCTGGAAGCAACTCTCAAAATCCTAAATCCAAACTGAAAGGCAAAGGAAAGGCGCATGAAGAGCCAAAGAAGGAAGGGTACTCCAAACCCTTCAATGATTTCTCAGGTTCCAAAGGTGGAAAAATAAGCAAGGGAAGAAGTGTGGTTACTACAATCACATGAACCAACCAAAATATGCATGCATGAAGAAAAAAACAGATCTTACGGCGCAAATACTTTTGAAAAACAATCTTGGGGACTTCATTCATGAGGATGCCAAGAAGCAGTCAAAAGATCAAGCCCCTAAGAAAGGTAAACTTCATGCATTGGTAGTTATTCATTCTTTCCCTAACACATGGAATGTAGATTAAGGTGTGTTATTGATCCAAAAACAAAGGTATTACTGATAAATCGCAAGTTAGTTTAATGTACTTTTTGCATCAGATCGTTAAGAATGCAAAATACATAAACTTGTTATCTTGTTTGCGGAATATCAAATGCGACTTTTACTTGATGCTTATTAATCTATAAAGAGATCAACCATTGATATTCATGCTGCAAATGAAGAGAACAAAATAACAAAACAGAAAGAGAAAAAGAGACAAGAGGTTGATAACGGAGTTCACCAAATGTTGGCTACGTCTCTGGGCCCGCTTCCAAGTGGAGGACCTCTTTATTGCTATTTAAAATGCTCAAAGTTCTCTTACAATGCTCTTTGTTGTTACATTACATGCTTCATATCTTCTATGCAAGACCTCCTTTCTCAGATTCATGCATGCACCATCAAAATCCTCTCAACAACATGAGAAAAATGCCTCTCAAAACATGAGAAAGGGCCAAAATTTACAAACTACTCCTTCAAAACCCTGCATCAAAAAGTCTCCCTTCAAGCTAAAAAAGCCTTAAATTTATAGTATTTAGGCCCAACAAGAGAAGCCCAAATTCCCCTAAAGATTTGGCCTCTTGTTGGGATTAAATCCCCCTTCACATGGCCAAAATATCCCAAAAACAATGAAAAATGGGCTTTTTTAAAGTTAAAAAACCCATTTTTAACAAAAATACACAGAGTATCCCCTTTTGCGCTGGGCACACCCTTGGCTCCTGGTCATTAGGCATCTGCATAGGATCACAAGCTAAAAAGAGGAGGGCACTTAGTTGGGCTAAGCCCCTTTTGGAGCGCCCCCCCTTGGTCTCATGGGATTCTCCTCAAAACCAGGGTTGAGGTTTATCCATTGGGCGCCCCCCTTGTTACTTTATCACCTTTATTTATATTATTTTTTATTTTAGTGTTACAAGCACCACCAAGGGCACGTTGGCAAGGGACCTTTGTCAAAGGTTTGGGCTAACTCAAGAGTTCATGGGATCAAACCCCATGGACTCCAATAAAACTTTTTCCACCAACCATTAACCAATACCATGGTGCCACGTGGCAGCCCATGACTGGGCCACGTGGCACCCAACCATTTTCCAAACAAATGCCACTTGTTAGCTGTTGGTTGGATCCTTGTCATTGACCAGTCACCTTCTATTGGACTGCCACTTGTCGTCGCTTGTCTCTGCCATGTCAGCATTGCTGATGTCATGTTGATGTCATCATTTGACTGGATTTGTTGACTTTTTACTCGTTTGGGAAAACGGTCAGAGTACGATAACTCTTGCATACAACGTCCATTTGAGAAAGTAAATATATGGTCAGAATTGGGAGAGTGAGACAGACACAATGGCGCTGGTCTCATCAATATCTGAGAAATTTCATTTTTGAGCATTTTCTAGACCTGAGGATCCTTCTGGATCATTCCTCCCCACTTTGGAAGCTTTTGGACCACCAAAAGTATGCTTTTACTTAGGTAAGAAGTGAGGGTACTGCCTCCCCTCTTTGTCCTGTATCATCCATACTCTCTACTGGGATAATGATCACCTGATTAATCACAACAAACATGAAAACTGAGATAGCATTGTTTATCAAAGTAATCATTTCATTTATCACACAATCATCTATATTCTTTGTCTCACTTTGCAACCATACACCACTGAACAACAAAAAACTAATCAACAATACTGAGTATGCAAATGAAAATGACAAAACAAGCTTCCCCTTTTGAATAGGAACAATAATCAAATTATGCAGTTGGACCTTATGTTGTACCTCCGGTGACACTTCATGACTCTTTGAAACATATGGAACCATCTCATGTTTAGAATCACTAACTTTATGTTTTGTTACAGACATAAGTGTTAAACTTCTGCTTACATTTACCATTCTTTTTAACTACCCTGTAGCTGCAAAAGACCTATCAGTTTTCATGCGATGAGCATGAACAATGTACTCCTTCCCATCTTTCTTGAAACACTATTTATTTTCCTCCCTGTAGAATATAGTCTTCCAATCATAAAGGTATGGGCTTCCCAGTACAATTCCACATATGTCCAGTGGCACTATATCAAGCTCTACTTCATCAACATAATTAGAAGTGATAGCAAACTTGATTTTACATTGCTTGGTTACTTGTAAAGTGTTATCACCACATATCCATCCCAATGGATATGGTTTAGGATGTGACTTTGTTTCAAGTCCCAAGTTATTTACAACATCTTCATTGATTAGATTGGCTTGTGATCCACTATCTACAAGAGTATCAACTTTAACATTATGTGTTATAACCCTTATGTGGAAAAGTTCATTCCTTTTACACTCATCATTTTCATCAACTGATCTAGAAGAGATAGAACTTGCAACAAAATTCATGCCTCGGATTCCCATAGCTACCACCTGTGTCTCATCATCGGAACCTGATCCAAGATCCACCTGAACTGTTGCAACTGTGGTATTCTTCCTTCCGTGGTTGACAAACTTCTTTGGCTTTAAGACAGGATGTAAGACCCAACAACGATCTTCATCATGGCCTACTTTCTTGCAATGCTTGCAAGTAGGCTTTTCCTTTCTTGTTGTGGCTGTCTTCTTCTCTTTCCTTTTCCCTGCATCCTTTCTTTTCCAAGTATCTATAGAAACACTATCACCAACATTCCCTTTACTTGATTCAATGTGAATGGCTTGTACAGATACTTCATCAAAGTTAGAAGGATTTAGCATAAGAATAGTGTGCTTAAGATAAGAATGTAAACCGCCGATATATTTTAGGAGTGTCTCTTGTGTATATAATGGAATACCCAAATTTAAATCTTTCTTATGAAATATCTGAGTACATTCTTGTACACTTTGACCTTTTGATTGCCTTAAACATTGCCAATTCATGATTTCTTGTTGCATGTAAGCTAAAGGGTAAAACTGTTGTTTTAATGCAATAACAAAATCATTCCAGGAAGAGATCATCTCTAGTTCTTCTTTCCCACCATATAAGAGTTGTGCCTCCCAATTTGAGACTTGCTAGTTGGATCTTAGTTTCATCATCAACAATCTTTTGTATCCTGCAATATACTTCTAATTTTCTCACCAAATTATCTATCTTTTCTGCATCTAATTCACCATCATAAGTGGGTAATTGAAACTTTACATCTAACTTTAATAACGGTATATAAGAAGAATGATGAGTGTTTTGCTTATCCTTGGAAGAATGTACACTTTCTTCATTATTAGATGATGAGGATGAAGGAGAAGAAGATTCTGAAGGTCCACCACCTCCAACTCCTCCTTCTACTCTTACCGAAGATTCACCTTCTTCAACTTTTGGATTCCTTTGCTGACCTCTTTCATGGTAAATCTCCTCTACCATGGATTGCATCAATTTAAAGGCCTTGAAGAAATCATCTTAAGATTTGAAGGGACCTAAATTCCGTGGCGAAGACATCTCTTGCTTATGCGGTCGCCTTTGAATCTCTGTGTCAAGAGCCTCAAGTTGGCCTTCTTCTCACTTGAATTTTGCTCTCGTGAGCATCCAATGCCTGCAATTCCTATCAAACCTTCACAACCAAATGATCTGATACCATAAACTTGATCCAAAAACGAAGGTATTATTGATAAATCACAAGTTAGTTTAATGTAATTTTTGCATCGGATTGTTAAGAATGCAAAATACATAAACTTGTTATCTTGTTTGCGGAATATCAAATGTGACTTTTACTTGATGCTTATTAATGTTTAAAGAGATCAGACATTGATATTCATGCTGAAAATGAAGAGAATAGAACAACAAAACAGAAAGAGAAAAAGAGACAAGAGGTTGATAATGGAGTTCACCAAACGTTGGCTACGTCTCCGAGCCCGCTTCCAAGTGGAGGACATGTTTATTGCTCTTTAAAATGCTCAAAGTTCTCTTACAATGCTCTTTGCTATTACATTAAATGCTTCATGTCTACTATGAAAGACCTCCTTTCTCAGATTCATGCATGCACCATCAAAATCCTCTCAACAACATGAGAAAAACACCTCTCAAAACATGAGAAAAGGCAAAAATTTACAAATTGCTCCTTCAAAACCCTGCATCAAAAAGTCTCCCTTCAAGCTCAAAAAGCCTTAAATTTATAGTATTTAGGCCCAACAAGAGAAGTACAACTTCCCCTAAAGATCCGGCCTCTTGTTGGGATCAAATCCCCCTTCACATGGCCAAAATATCCCCAAAAACAGTGAAATCTCGGCTTTTCTAAAGTTAAAAAACCCATTTTTAACAAAAATACACAGAGTAGCCCCTTTTGGGCTGGGCTCACCCTTGGCTCCTAGTCATTAGGCATCTGCATAGGATCACAAGATAAAAAGAGGAGGGTTCTTAGCTGGGCTAAGCCCCTTTTGGAGCACGCTCTTCTGGTCTCATGGGATTCTGCTAAAAAACAGGGCGCCCCCCTTGTTACTTTATCACCTTTATTTATATTATTTTGTGTTTTAGTGTTACAAGAACCACCAAGGGCGCGTTGGCAAGGGATCTTTGTCAAAGGCTTGGGCTAACTCATGAGTTCATGGGATCAAACTCCATGGACTCCAATAAAACTTTTGCCAACCAATACCATGGTGCCACGTGGCAGCCAACCATTTGCCAAACAAATGCCACTTGTCAGCTATTGGTTGGATCCATCTCACTGACCAGTCACCTTCTGCTGGACTACCACTTGTCGCCATTTGTCTCTGCCATGTTAGCACTGTTGATGTCATTCCGATGTCATCATTTGACTGGACCTGTTGACTTTTTGCTTGTTTGGGAAAATGGTCAGAGTACGATAACTCTCGGATACAACATCCATTTGAGAAAGTAAATATATGGTCGGAATCGGGAGAATGAATCGGACACAATGGTGTTGGTATCATCAAAATATGAGAACTTTCATTTTTGAGCATTTTCTGGACCTGAGGATCCTCCTGGATCATTCCTCCCCACTTTGGAAGCTTTTGGACCACCAAAAGTCTGCTTTTACTCAGGTAAGAAGTGAGGGTACTGCCTCCCCTCTTTGTCCTGTATCATCCATCCTCTTTGCTAGGATAACTATCACTTGACTAATCACAAAAAACATGAAAACTGAGATAACATTGTTTATCAAAGTAATCGTTTCATTTATCACACAATCATCTATATTCTTTGTTTCACTTTGCAGCCATACACCACTGAACAACAACAAACTAATCAACACTACTGAGTATGCAAATTAAAATCACAAAACATGCTTCCCCTTTTGAACATGAATAGTAATCAAATTATGCAGCTGAACCTTATGTTGTACCTCCGATGACACTTCATGACTCTTTGAAACATATGGAACCATCTCATGTTTAGAATCACTAACTTCATGTTTTGTTACAGACATAAGTGTTAAACTTCTGTGTGCATTTACCATTCTTTTTAATTGCCCTGTAGCTACAAAAGACCTGTCAGTTTTCATGCGATGAGCACGAACAATGTACTCCTTCCCATCTTTCTTGAAGCAATATTTATTTTCCTCCATGTAGAATACAACCTTCCTATCATAAAGGTATGGGCTTCCCAGTACAATTCCACATATGTCCAGTGGCACTATATCAAGCTCTACTTCATCAACATAATTAGAAGTGATAACAAACTCGATTTTACATTGCTTGGTTACTTGTCAATTGTTATCACCACATATCCATCCCAATGGATATGGTTTAGGATGTGACTTTGTTTCAAGTCCCAAGTTATTTACAACCTCTTCATTGATTTGATTGGCTTGTGATCCACTGTCTACAAGAGTATCAACTTTAACATTATGTGTTATAACCCTTATGTGGAAAAGTTCATTCCTTTTACACTCATCATTTTCATCAACTGATCTAGAAGAGCTAGAAATTGCAACAAAAATTATACCTCAGATTCCCATAGCTACAACCCGTGTCTCATCACCAGAATCTGATCCAAGATCCACTTGAATTGTCGCAGTTGCGGTATTCTTCCTTCTGTGGTTGACAAACTTCTTTGGCTTCAAGTTAGGATGTAAGACCCAACAATGATCTTCATCATGGCCTACTTTCTTGCAATGCTTGCAAGTAGGCTTTTCCTTTCTTGTTGTGGCTGTCTTCTTCTCTTTCCTTTTCCCTGCATCCTTTCTTTGCCAAGTATCTGTAGAAACACTATCACCAACATTCCCTTTACTTGATTCAATGTGAATGGCTTGTACACATACTTCATCAAACTTAGAAGGATTTAGCATAAGAATACTGTGCTTAAGATAAGAATGTAAACCACCGATATATTTTAGGAGTGTCTCTTGTGTATATAATGGAATACCTAAATTTAAAGATTTCTTACGAAATATCAGAGTATATTCTTGTACACTTAGACCTTTTGATTGCCTTAAACATTGCCAATTCATCATTTCTTGTTGCATGTAAGCTAAAGGGTAAAATTGTTGTTTTAAAGCGATAACAAAATCAATCCAAGAAGAGATTGTTTTACCACTTTTCTTAAGATCATATCTAGTTCTTCTTTCCCACCATATGAGAGCTGTGCCTCCCAATTTGAGACTTGCTAGTTGGATCTTAGTTTCATCATCAACAATCTTTTGTATCCTGCAATAGGCTTCTAATTGTCTCACCCAATTATCTAGCTTTTCTACATCTAATTCACCATCATAGGTGGGTAATTGAAACTTTACATCTAACTTTAATAACGACATATAAGAAGAATGATGAGTTTTTTTCTTATCCTTGGAGGAATGTACACTTGCTTCATTATTAGATGATGAGGATGAAGGAGAAGAAGGTTCCAAAGGTCCACCACCTCCAACTCATCTTTCTACTCTTACCGAAGATTCACCTTCTTCAACTTTTGGATACCTTTGCTGACCTATTTCATGGTAAATCTCCTCTACGATGGATTGCATCAATTTAAAGGCCTCGAAGAAATCATGTTCATATTTGAAGGGACCCAATTTATGTGACGAAGACATCTCTTGCTTATGCGGTTGCCTTTGAATCTCTGTGTCAAGAGCCTCAAGTTGGCCTTCTCCTCGCTTGAGTTTTTCTCTCGTGAGCATCCAATGCTTGAAATTCCTGTCAAACCTTCACAACCAAATGCTCTGATACCATAAACTTGATCCAAAAATGAAGGTATTACTGATAAATCACAAGTTTGTTTAATGTACTTTTTTCATCGGATCATTAATAATGCAAAATACATAAACTTGTTATCTTGTTTGCGGAATATCAAATGCGACTTTTAATTGATGCTTATTAATGTATAAAGGGATCAACCATTGACATTCATGATGAAAATGAAGAGAATAGAACAACAAAACAGAAAGAGAAAAAGAGACAAGAGGTTGGTAACAGAGTTCACCAAACGTTGGCTATGTCTCCGGGCCCGCTTCCAAGTGGAGGACCTCTTTATTTCTCTTTAAATTGCTCAAAGTTCTCTTACAATGCTCTTTGCTATTACATTACATGCTTAATGTATTCTATGCAAGACCTCCTTGCTTAGATTCATGCATGGACCATCAAAATCCTCTCAACAACATGAGAAAAACGCCTCTCAAAACATGAGAAAAGGCAAAAATTTACAAACTGCTCCTTCAAAACCCTGCATCAAAAAGTCTCCCTTCAAGATCAAAAATCCTTAAATTTATAGTATTTAGGCCCAACAAGAGAAGCCCAACTTCCCCTAAATATCTGTCCTCTTGTTGGAATCAAATCCCCCTTCCATGGCCAAAATATCCCAAAAATAGTGAAATCTGGGCTTTTCTAAAGTTAAAAAACCCATTTTTAACAAAAATACATAGAGTAGCCCCTTTTGGGTTGGGCGCGCCCTTGGCTCCTGGTCATTAGGCATTTGCATAGGATCACAAGATAAAAATAGGAGGGCTCTTAGCTGGGCT
>ML780086.1:204702-259679 GCA_009831015.1 Picea engelmannii | reverse complement strand
CCTTGGCTCCTGGTCATTAGGCATATGCATAGGATCACAAGCTAAAAAGGAGGGCGCTTAGCTGGGCTAAGCCCCTTTTGGAGCACGCCCCCCTGGTCTCATGGGATTCTCCTCAAAACCAGGGCTGAGGTTTATCCATTGGGCGCCCCCCTTGTTACTTTATCACCTTTATTTATATTATTTTATGTTTTAGTGTTACAAGAACCACCAAGGGCATGTTGGGAAGGGACCTTTGATAAAAGATTTTGCTGACTCAAGAGGTCATGGGATCAAACCCCATGGACTCCAATAAAAAATTTTCCACCAACCATTAACCAATACCATGGTGCCATGTGGCAACCCATGACTGGGCCACATGGCACCCAACCATTTGCCAAACAAATGCCACTTGTTAGATGTTGGTTGGATCCCTGTCACTAACCAATCACCTTCTGCTGGAATGCCACTTGTCACCACTTGTCTCTGCCATGTCAGCACTGCTGATGTCCTGCTGATGTCATCATTTGACTAGAGATGTTGACTTTTTGCCTGTTTGGGAAAATGGTGAAAGTATGATAACTCTCGCATACAACTTCCATTTGAGAAAGTAAATATATGGTCGGAATTGGGAGACCGAGCCGGATGCAATGGAATTGGTCTCATCAAAATCTGAGAAATTTCATTTTTGAGCATTTTCTGGACCTGAGGATCCTCCTGGATCATTCCTCGCCACTTTGGAAACTTTTGGACCACCAAAATTCTTCTCTTACTAAGGTAAGAAGTGAGGGTACTGCCTCCCATCTTTGTCCTATATCATCCATCTTCTCTGCTGCGATAATGATCACTTGACTAATCACAACAAACGTGAAAACTGAGATAACATTGTTTATCAAAGTAATCATTTCATTTATCTCACAATCATCTATATTCTTTGTCTCACTTTTCAACCATACACCACTGAACAACAACAAACTAATCAACAATACTGAGTATTCAAATGAAAATGACAAAACATGCTTCCCCTTTTGAACAGGAACAATAAACAAATTATGCAGTTGAACCTTATGTTGTACCTCCGGTGACACTTCATGACTGTTTGAAACATATGGAACCATCTCATGTTTAGAATCGCTAACTTCATGTTTTGTTACAGACATAAGTGTTAAACTTCTTCTTGCATTTACCATTCTTTTTAACTGCCCCGTAGTTGTAAACGACCTATCAGTTTTCATGCGATGAGAACGAACAATGTACTCCTTCCCATCTTTCTTGAAGCAATATTTATTTTCCTCCCTGTAGAATATAGCCTTCCTATCATAAAGGTATGGGATTCCCAGTACAATTCCACATATGTCCAATGGCACTATATCAAGCTCTACTTCATCAACATAATTAGAAGTGATAACAAACTTTATTTTACATTGCTTGGTTACTTGTAAATTCTTATCACCACATATCCATCCCAATGGATATGGTTTAGGATGTGACTTTGTTTCAAGTCCCAAGTTATTTACAACCTCTTCACTGATTATATTGGCTTGTGAGCCATTGTCTACAAGAGTATCAACTTTAACATTATGTGTTATAACCCTTATGTGGAAAAGTTCATTCCTTTTACACTCATCATTTTCATCAATTGATCTAGAAGAGCTAGAAATTGCAACAAAATTTATACCTCAGATTCCCATAGCTACAACCTGTGTCTCATCACCGGAATCTGATCCAAGATCCACTTGAACTGTCGCAACTGTGGTATTCTTCCTTCCGTGGTTGACAAACTTCTTTGTCTTCAAGTCAGGATGTAAGCCCCAATGACGATCTTCATCATGGCCTACTTTCTTGCAATGCTTGCAAGTAGGCTTTTCCTTTCTTGTTGTGGCTGTCTTCTTCTCTTTCCTTTTCCCTGCATCCTTTCTTTTCCAAGTATCTGTAGAAACACTATCACCAACATTCCCTTTACTTGATTCAATGTGAATGGTTTGTACAGGTACTTCATTAAAGTTATAAGGATTTAGCATAAGAATAGTGTGCTTAAGATAAGAATGTAAACCACCGATATATTTTAGGAGTGTCTCTTGTGTATATAATGGAATAACCAAATTTAAAGATTTCTTATGAAATATCTAAGAATATTCTTGTACACTTTGACCTTTTGATTGCCTTAAACATTGCCAATTCATCATTTCTTATTGCATGTAAGCTAAAGGGTAAAGCTGTTGTTTTAATGCAATAACAAAATCATTCCAGGAAGAGATTGTCTTACCACTTTTATTACGATCATCTCTATTTCTTCTTTGCCACCATATGAGAGTTGTGCCTCCCAATTTGAGATTTGTTAGTTGGATCTTAGTTTCATCATCAACAATCTTTTGTATCCTACAATAGACTTCTAATTGTCTCACCCAATTATCTAGCTTTTCTGCATCTAATTCACCATCAGAAGTGGGTAATTGAAACTTTACATCTAACTTTAATAATGGAATATAAGAAGAATGATGAGTTTTTTTCTTATCCTTGGAGGAATGTACACTTGCTTCATTATTAGATGATGGGGATGAAGGAGAAGAAGGTTCCGAAGGTCCACCACCTCCAACTCCTCCTTCTACTCTTACCGAAGATTCACCTTCTTCAACTTTTGGATTCCTTTGCTGACCTCTTTCATGGTAAATCTCCTCTACCATGGATTGAATCAATTTAAAGGCCTCGAAGAAATCATTTTCAGATTTGAAGGGACCCAATTTCTGTGGCGAAGACATCTCTTGCTTATGCGGTCGCCTTTGAATCTCTATGTCAAGAGCCTCAAGTTGGCCTTCTCCTCACTTGAGTTTTGATTTCTTGAGCATCCAATGTTTGCAATTCCTGTCAAAACTTCACAACCAAATGCCCTGATACCATAAACTTGATCCAAAAATGAAGGTATTACTGATAAATTGCAAGTTAGTTTAATGTACCTTTTGCATCGGATCGTTAAGAATGCGAAATATATAAACTTGTTATCTTGTTTGCGGAATATCAAATTCAACTTTTACTTGATGCTTATTAATGTATAAAGAGATCATCCATTGATATTCATGCTGCAAATGAAGAGAATATAACAACAAAATAGAAAGAGAAAATTAGACAAGAGGTTGATAACGGAGTTCACCTAACGTTGGCTACGTCTCTGGGCCTGCTTCCATGTGGAGGACCTCTTTATTGCTCTTTAAATTGCTCAATGTTCTCTTACAATGCTCTTTGTTGTTACATTACATGCTTCATGTCTGCTATGCAAGACCTCCTTGCTCATATTCATGCATGCACCATCAAAATCCTCTCAACAACATGAGTAAAACGCCTCTCAAAACATGAGAAAAGGCAAAAATTTACAAACTGCTCCTTCAAAACCCTGCATCAAAAAGTCTCCCTTCAAGCTCAAAAAGCCTTAAATTTATAGTATTTATGCCCAACAAGAGAATACAAACTTCCCCTAAAGATATGACCTCTTGTTGGGATCAAATCCCCTTTCACATGGCCAAAATATCCCCAAAACAGTGAAATCTAGGCTTTTCTAAAGTTAAAAAACCCATTTTTAACAAAAATACATAGAGTAGCCCATTTTGGGCTAGGTGTGCCCTTGGCTCCTAGTCATTAGGCATCTGCATAGGATCACAAGCTAAGAAGAGGAAGGTGCTTAGCTGGGCTAAGCCCTTTTTGTAGCGTGCCCCCCTGGTCTCATGGGATTCTCCTCAAAACCAGGGCTGAGGTTTATCCATTGGGCGCCCCCCTTGTTACTTCATCACCTTTATTTATATTATTTTGTGTTTTAGTGTTTCAAGCACCACCAAGGGCGCGTCGGTAAGGGACCTTTGTCAAAGGCTTGGGCTGACTCAAGAGGTCATGGGATCAAACCCCATGGACTCCAATAAAACTTTTGCCACCAATCATTAACCAATACCATGGTGCCACGTGGCTTCCCATGATTGGGATACGTGGCACCCAACCATTTGCCAAACAAATGCTAATTGTCAGTTTTTGGTTGGATTCCTGTCACTGACCAATCACCTTCTGCTGGACTGCCACTTGTCACCACTTGTCTCTAGCATGTCAGCACTGCTGATGTCATGCTGATGTCATCATTTGACTGGACCTGTTGACTTTTTGCATGTTTGAGAAAACAGTCAGAGTACGATAATTATCACATATAACATCTGTTTGAGAAAGTAAATATGTTGTCGGAATCAGGACAATGAGATGGACGCAATGACATTGGTCTCGTCAAAATATGAGAACTTTCATTTTTGAGCATTTTCTGGACCTGAGGATCCTTCTGGATCATTCCTCCCCACTTTGGAAGCTTTTGGACCACCAAAAGTCTGCTTGTACTTAGGTAAGAAGCGAGGGTACTGCCTCCCCTCTTTGTCCTGTATCATCCATCCTCTCTGCTGGGATAATGATCACCTGACTAATCACAACAAACATGAAAACTGAGATAGCATTGTTTATCAAAGTAATCATTTTATTTATCACACAATCATCTATATTCTTAGTTTCACTTTGCAGCCATACACCACTGAAAAACAACAAACTAATCAACAATACTGAGTATGCAAATTAAAATGACAAAGATGCTTCCCCTTTTGAAAAGGAATAGTAATCAAATTATGCAGCTGAACCTTATTTTGTACCTCTGGTGACACTTCATGACTGTTTGAAACATATGGAACCATCTCATGTTTATAATCACTAACTTCATGTTTTGTTACAGACATAAGTGTTAAACTTCTTCTTACATTTACCATTCTTTTTAACTGCCCTGTAGCTGCAAAAGACCTGTCAGTTTTCATGGGATGAGCACGAACAATGTTCTCCTTCCCATATTTCTTGAAGCAATATTTATTTTCCTCCCTATAGAATATAGCCTTCCTATCATAAAGGTATGGGCTTCCCAGTACAATTCCACATATGTCCAGTGGCACTATATCAAGCTCTACTTCATCAACATAATTAGAAGTGATAGCAAACTTGATTTTACATTGCTTGGTTACTTGTAAATTGTTATCACCACATATCCATCCCAATGGATATGGTTTAGGATGTGACTTTGTTTCAAGTCCCAAGTTATTTACAACAATCTTCATCATGGCCTACTTTCTTGCAATGCTTGCAAGTAGGATTTTCCTTTCTTGTTGTGGCTGTCTTCTTCTCTTTCCTTTTCTCTGCATCCTTTCTTTGCCAAGTATCTGTAGAAACACTATCACCAACATTCCCTTTACTTGATTCAATGTGAATGTCTTGTACACATACTTCATCAAATTTAGAAGGATTTAGCATAAGAATAGTGTGCTTAAGATAAAAATGTAAACCACTGATATATTTTAGGAGTGTCTCTTGTGTATATAATGGAATACCCAAATTTAAATATTTCTTACGAAATATCTGAGTATATTCTTGTAGAATTTGACCTTTTGATTTCCTTAAACATTGCCAATTCATCATTTCTTTTTGCATGTAAGATAAAGGGTAAAACTGTTGTTTTAATGCAATAACAAAATCATTCCAGGAAGAGATTGTTTTACCACTTTTCTTAAGATCATCTCTAGTTCTTCTTTCCCACCATATGAGAGTTGTGCCTCCCAATTTGAGACTTGCTAGTTGTATCTTAGTTTCATCATCAACAATCTTTTGTATCCTTCAATAGACTTCTAATTGTCTCACCCAATTATCTATCTTTTCTGCATCTAATTCACCATCATAAGTGGGTAATTGAAACTTTACATCTAACTTTAATAATGACATATAAGAAGAATGATGAGTTTTTTGCTTATCCTTGGAGGAATGCACACTTGCTTCACTATTAGATGATGAGGATGAAGGTGAAGAAGGTTCCGACGGTCCACCACCTCCAAATCCTCTTTCTACTCTTACCGAAGATTCACCTTCTTCAACTTTTGGATTCCTTTGCTGACCTCTTTCATGGTAAATCTCCTCTACCATGGATTGTATCAACTTAAAGGCCTCCAAGAAATCATCTTAAGATTTGAAGGGACCCAATTTCTGTGGCAAAGACATCTCATGCTTATGTAGTCACCTTTGAATCTTTGTGTCAAGAGCCTCAAGTTGGCCTTCTCCTCGCTTGAGTTTTTCTCTCGTGAGCATCCAGTGCTTGAAATTCCTGTCAAACCTTCACAACCAAATTCTCTGATACCATAAAATTGATCCAAAAATGAAGGTATTACTGATAAATCACAATTTAGTTTAATGTACCTTTTGTATCAGATCGTTAAGAATGCGAAATACATAAACTTGTTATCTTGTTTGCGGAATATCAAATGCGACTTTTACTTGATGCTTATTAATGTATAGAGAGATTAGCCATTGATATTCATGCTACAAATGAAGAGAATATAACAGCAAAACAAAAAGAGAAAAAGAGACAAGAGGTTGATAACAGAGTTCACCAAACGTTGGCTACGTCTCTGGGCCCGCTTCCTAGTGGAGGACCTCTTTATTGCTCTTTAAAATGCTCAAAGTTCTCTTACAATGCTCTTTGATATTACATTACATGCTTCATATATACTATGCAATACCTCCTTGCTCAAATTCATGCATGCACCATCAAAATCCTCTCAACAACATGAGGAAAACGCCTCTCAAAACATGAGAAAAGGCCATAATTTACAAACTGCTCCTTCAAAACCCTGCATCAAAAAGTATCCCTTCAAGATAAAAAAGCCTTAAATTTATAGTATTTAGGCCCAAAAAGAGAATCCCAACTTCCCCTAAATATATGGGCTCTTGTTGGGATCAAATCCCCCTTCACATGGACAAAATATTCCAAAAATAGTGAAATTTGGGCTTTTCTAAAGTTAAAAAACCCATTTTTAACAAAAATACACAGAGTAGCCCCTTTTGGGCTGGGCATGCCCTTGGATCCTAGTCATTAGGCATCTGCATAGGATCACAAGCTAAAAAGAGGAGGGCGCTTAGTTGGGCAAAGCCCCTTTTGGAGCGTGCCCCCCTGGTCTCATGGGATTCTCCTCAAAACCAGGGTTGAGGTTTATCCATTGGGCACCCCCCTTGTTACTTTATCACCTTTATTTATATTATTTTGTGTTTTAGTGTTACAAGCACCACCAAGGGTGCGTTGACAAGGGACCTTTGTCAAAGGCTTGGGATGACTCAAGAGATCATGGGATCAAACCCCATGGACGCCAATAAAAATTTTTCCACCAACCATTAACCAATACCATGGTGCCATGTGGCAGCCCATGACTGGGCCACATGGCACCCAACCATTTGCCAAAAAAATTCCACTTGTCAGTTTTTGGTTGGATCCCTGTTGTTGGAAAAATACTGAGAGGGGGGGTGAATCAGTATTTTGAGCTATTAACAATTTTTCACTTTTCTTTCACTGAAAAATCTTAGTCTACTTTATACAGACCAGTTATTGTATATTCTTATGAAAGTAGTAGTGCATCCAGGGATCATATTATGGATTTCTTCATTCATCAGATGTCCTTTAAACAGTAATTCAAAAAAATAAACTAACACAGATGAATAGGACACATGAACACCAGGATTTAAGGTGGAAACCCAAATAGGGAGAAAACCACCGCTGCTGTTGTCTCTGTCTTCAATGATTATTAGTAAGAAAACATTCTACAACAATGTACTAGTGCAGACTCATACTAGTACGCAGGCTTCTACCTGCAGAAGGCTACAACCTTCTCTCGTTTACCGGCCTTTCCTGGAAGGGAGCTTCAACCCCCTGAAGATAGCACCAGTTTCTACTGGTAGAATGCTACTGCTGAAGGGTTTAACCCTCATACTCACTGCTGACCACTTTTCATTAATTTTCACACTGGATCAGGCAGTTTCATCTAGTGGTTATGATAGTAACAGAAATTATCTCAAGAGTAACCACAGATCTACCGACTGTCAGGCAGTTACCAAAGGACACATATTAAACAACTCAATAAACCTGGAGATAATGCTTCTGATCTCGTGTTTGTTGAACCCATAGCTGAGATCTCTCTGTCAATGTAGATCTGCCACCCAACTGCCACAAGGAGGTTCCTCTTTCTTCAAATCTTCCACGCTGCCTGCACAAATGACCTCACCCGCCAGTAGCTATCCCTACTATCAGAAAATGGCCTCTGCGTCCTGCAAAAAGGACCTCTGCGACCTATCACCATCCTTCTTTTCCTCTTCCCATAATCACCTGTAGGAAGAGCATCGACCCCTTCTTATGCCCATTGGTCTAGGACACGTTCAACGCTCATCGGGTCCCATATTTATTACCCGGAGGAAATCAGGCTCCTATTTAAATTTTGAATTAAACTTACGCGCGCCTTTTCGAATCGGGTTTCGGCATTCCATATGCTAGCCCTGCTAGCTATAGGCCTTGGCCCCATAAGACCGTCAACACATGACCTCGTTCAAACCGCTCATTGGGGTTTCGACGTTTTTGATGTCACGATGTACATGCCTCCAGGATTCCTGATCCCCGATTTCCCGAGCTTTATCCCCATCCGGCTACACAATGGTCCATATGACCATTACCCATGATCACAACCTAACCCCGTCGGGGCTACGGGGTTTGTGATGCATCAATGCATTCACCCGGTGATTCTCGATCGTCCAAATCCCGACGCTCCATTCATATGCTAACAACTGGCCTCTACTATGCCTCTGTCCTCCTTCGCTGCTGTGCTGATAGCTGTACCCCACTCATCGGGATTTCACGGATCGTGATTTCGAAATGCACAAAACCTTTGTGCCCGGGATCTCCGATATCCCGATTTCCGATTAGTCAATGAACGACCTCCTGTCGGGCCTTTCGCCGATGGCACTAATCTCCTGCCATGCGTCCTCTCAGATGGACGGTCCCGATCATCGATGCCTCTGCTGACGTCACACTGGTTTGACACGTGTTAGATCCTGCCACGTGTCACTCTGATTCGTGACTTTCATGTGCCTGAAGTGTTGAATCTGCCTGACACCTGTCATTTCCTGGTTGTGCCACGTGTCCCTTTGCTGACGTGGTGTGCTTTCATGGGTTGAATCAACGGTTCAGATGTAATCTTGGCTCAACGACTGCGATTACATCGCGAAATCTCATATCACGATTTTGGGGTTTTCGTTGTCAATGTTCACGAGACTCGTGAAACTCTGATTCCCGATTCTCCGATGAAGCCCCCTGTTTACACGTGGATGGTCCCGATCACTGCTTGATTTAATGGCTGGGATCAAATCGCGAAATCGCGTATCGCGATTTCGGAGTTTTCGATGTCAAGTGGATTGGACATTATAAACTCCTGATCCCTGAATCTCCGATGACTTATCTCCCTTGCATCTTTTGAAGATCTGATGGCTGTCGAGTATCTGCTTCCAATCTGATGGCGCAGATCACTTCTTCTACATGCCAACTCCTGCGCTTAACATCTGCGCAACTTCTCCCGATCCAACAGCTGTCGAGATTTCCGAGTGAGATCCGACGGCTCTCGGTCTCTTTCCTGTGCTTCTTGCGCTTATAAGAATGCTATTCCTCCTGAGCTTATCTTCCTTGAATCTTTAAAGGATTCTGATGTTTTCTTCACTACTGTACTTGCCATCAATGACAAGTCTATGCCGCCTATAAAAATAGTTCCAACACCTGTCACTGACCAATCACCTTCTACTAGACTTCCACTTGTCGCCATTTCTCTCTGCCATGTCAGCACTGCTGATGTCATCATTTCACTGGACTTGTTGACTTTTTCCTTGTTTGGGAAAATGGTCAGAGTACAATAACTCTCACATACAATGTCTGTTTGAGAAAGTAAATATATGGTCAAAATCGGGAGAATGATCCAGACGCAATGGCATTGGTCTCGTCAAAATCTAAGAAATTTCATTTTTGAGCATTTTTTGGACCTGAGGATCCTCCAGGATCATTCCTCCCCACTTTGGAAGCTTTTGGACCACCAAAATTATGCTTTTACTCAGGTAAGAAGTGAGGGTACTGCCTCCCCTTTTTGTCCTGTATCATCCAACCTCTCTGCTGGGATAATGATCACCTAACTAATCACAACAAACATGAAAACTGAGATAGCATTGTTTATCAAAGCAATCATTTCATTTATTTCACAATCATCTATATTCATTGTCTCACTTTGAAGCCATACACCACTGAACAAAAACAAACTAATCAACAATACTGAGTATGCAAATGAAAATGACAAAACATGCTTCCCCTTTTGAACAGGAACAATAATCAAATTATGCAACAGAACCTTATGTTGTACCTACGGTGACACTTCATGACTCTTTGAAACATATGGAACCATCTCATGTTTAGAATCACTAACTTCATGTTTTGTTACCGACATAAGTGTTAAACTTCTTCTTGCATTTACCATTCTTTTTAATTTCCCTGTAGCTGCAAAAGACCTGTCAGTTTTCATGCGATGAGCACGAACAATGTACTCCTTCCCATCTTTCTTGAAGCAATATTTATTTTCCTCCCTGTAGAATATAGCATTCCTATCATAAAGGTATGGGCGTCCCTGTAAAATTCCACATATGTCCAGTGGCACTATATCAAGCTCTACTTCATCAACATAATTAGAAGTGATAACAAACTTGATTTTACATTGCTTGGTTACTTGTAAATTGTTATCACCACATATTCATCCCAATGGATATCATTTAGGATGTGACTTTGTTTCAAGTCCCAAGTTATTTACAACCTCTTCACTGATTAGATTGGCTTGTGATCCACTGTCTACAAGAGTATCAACTTTAACATTATGTGTTATAACCCTTATGTAGAAACGTTCATTCCTTTTACACTCATCATTTTCATCAACTGATCTAGAAGAGCTAGAACTTGCAACAAAATTCATACGTCAGATTCCCATAGCTACAACCTGTGTCTCATCACCGGAATCTGATCCAAGATCCACTTGAACTCTCGCAGTTGGGGTATTCTTCCTTCCTTGGTTGACAAACTTCTTTGTCTTCAAGTCAGGATGTAAGACCCAACAACGATCTTCATCATGGCCTACTTTCTTGCAATTCTTGCAAGTAGGCTTTTCCTTTCTTGTTGTGGCTATATTATTCTCTTTCCTTTTCCCTGCATCCTTTCTTTGCCAAGTATCTGTAGAAACACTATCACCAACATTCCATTTACTTGATTTAATGTGAATGGCTTGTACAGATACTTCATCAAAGTTAGAAGGATTTAGCATAAGAATAGTGTGCTTAAGATAAGAATGTGAACCACCGATATATTTTAGGAGTGTCTCTTGTGTATATAATGGAATACCTAAATTTCATGCTTTCTTACGAAATATCTGAGTATATTATTGTATACTTTGACCTTTTGATTGCCTTAAACATTGCCAATTCATCATTTCTTGTTGCATGTAAGCTAAAGGGTAAAACTGTTATTTTAATGCAATAACAAAATCATTCCAAGAAGAGATTGTTTTACCACTTTTCTTAAGATCATCTCTAGTTCTTCTTTCCCACCATATGAGAGCTGTGCCTCCCAATTTGAGACTTTCTAGTTGGATCTTAGTTTCATCATCAACAATCTTTTGTATCCTGAAATAGACTTCTAATTGTCTCACCCAATTATCTAGCTTTTCTGCATCTAATTCACCATCATAAGTGGGTAATTGAAACTTTACATCTAACTTTAATAATGGCATATAAGAAGAATGATGAGTTTTTTGCTTATCCTTGGAGGAATGCACACTTGCTTGATTATTAGATGACGAGGATGAAGGAGAAGAAGGTTCCAAAGGTCCACCACCTCCAACTCCTCCTTCTACTCTTAACGAAGATTCACCTTCTTCAACTTTTGGGTTCCTTTGCTCACCTCTTTCATGGTAAAGCTACTCTACCATGGATTTCATCAATTTAAATGCCTTGAACAAATCATCTTCAGATTTGAAGGGACCCAATTTCCGTGGCGAATACATGTCTTGCTTATGCGTTCGCCTTTGAATCTCTGTGTCAAGAGCCTCAAGTTGGCCTTCTCCTCGCTTGAGTTTTGCTCTCGTGAGAATCCAATGCTTGCAATTCCTGTCAAAACTTCACAACCAAATGCTTTGATACCATAAACTTGATCCAAAAATGAAGGTATTACTGATAAATCACAAGTTAGTTTAATGTACTTTTTGCATCGGATCGTTAAGAATGCAAAATACATAAACTTGTCATCTTGTTTGCAGAATCTCAAATGCAACTTTTACTTGATGCTTATTAATGTATAAAGAGATCATCCATTGATATTCATGATGCAAATGAAGAGAATAGAACAACAAAACATAAAGAGAAAAAGAGACAAGAGGTTGATAACGGAGTTCACCAAACGTTGGCTACGTCTCCGGGCCTGCTTCCAAGTGGAGGACCTCTTTGTTGCTCTTTAAAATGCTCAAAGTTCTCTTAGAATTCTCTTTGATGTTACATTACATGCTTCATGTCTTCTATGAAATACCTCCTTTCTTATATTCATGCATGCACCATCAAAATCCTCTCAACAATATGAGAAAAACAGCTCTCAAAACATGAGAAAAGGCCAAAATTTACAAACTGCTCCTTCATAACCCTGCATCAAAAAGTCTCCCTTCAAGCTCAAAAAGCCTTAAATTTATAGTATTTACACCCAACAAGAGAAGCCCAACTTCCCCTAAAGATCTGGCCTCTTGTTGGGATCAAATCCCCCTTCACATGGCCAAAATAACCTCAAAACAATGAAATCTGGGCTTTTCCAAAGTTATAAAACCCATTTTTAACAAAAATACACAGAGTATCCCCTTTTGGGCCGTACGCACCCTTGGATCCTAGTCATTAGGCATATGCATAGGATCACAAGATAAAAAGAGGAGGGTGCTTATATGGGCTAAGCCCCTTTTGGATCTCGACCCCTTGGTCTCATGGGATTCTCCTTAAAACCGGGGCTGAGGTTTATCCATTGGGTGCCCCCCTTGTTACTTTATCACCTTTATTTATATTATTTGTGTTTTAGTGTTACAGGCATCACCAAGGGTGCATTGGCAAGGGACCTTTGTCAAAGGCTTGGGATTACTCAAGAGGTCATGGGATCAAACCCCATGGAATCCAATAAAACCTTTGCCACCAACCATTAACCAATACCTTGGTGGCACGTGGTAGCCCATGATTGTGCCACGTGGCACCCAACCATTTTCCAAACAAATGACACTTGTTAGTTGTTGGTTGGATCCCTATCACTGACCAGTCACCTTTTGCTAGACTGCCACTTGTCTCTGCCATGTCAACACTTCTGATGTCATGGTGATGTCATCATTTGACTGGACCTGTTGACTTTTTGCATGTTTGGGAAAACGATCAGAGTACGGTAACTCTCACATACAACGTTCATTTGAGAAAGTAAATATATGGCCAGAATCAAAAGAACGAGCCAGACGTAATGGAGTTGGTCTCGTCAAAATCTGAGAACTTTCATTTTTGATCATTTTCTGGACTCGAGGATCCTCCTGGATCAGTTACACCTCAAAATTACTCACTTTGATAGTGTCGCAAGTGTCATCATTACAAGTGTTGTAAGTGTCACATCTTGTCCGCAAGTTTCACATCTTAACTACAAGTGTTGCAAGTGTCACAAGCAATATACTGCCATCTTGCATATGTCGTGCCTCTAACAACATCATAAAGACAATTAAGACACCTCAAAGGTTAGTTTGGAAGAAGAGAAATCACTTGATAGGAAGTACAAGCCTTTTGACATTGAGAAAACCACAAAAAAATGGATTTTGGAGAGGAGCGCTCCCCTACCCACTGTTAGGGAGTGCTGATGCTCCCTGAGCCTCTTTGGGGAAGTGCTTGAGCACCCTGTGCACCCTTTTGGGGGAGAGATACCCTTTGTTTAGAAAATTTTGGGCTTGTTGAGGCAAATAAGGGAAGAATCCATCAATTCTTGAAAGTATTTGGATTGGAATATATAGGCAAAGCATGATCTTAGGGGAGATCCTCAACTGAATGAGAGGAATCCTCAACTCATCCCAAATATCTCTGAAGTGGTTGAGCCTCTCCAAGGTTATATAAGGAGGCCTTCTCATGGTGAAAGGTACAGTGGATACTAGAGATTTATACAAAACTTATGATCCTATAAGTGGTATTGACAAAATACAAGGAAGATTGTGAATTATACCTAACTTATGATCTCATAAGAAGGTATTGACAATGGTGTTTTGGAATTACATTAAGCTTATGATATCATGAGTGAGACGTCATCAAAGAAATCAGTGGATATTATTTGAGCAAAGGGGATAGACAAGGAGAACTGGAAGAAGCTGTTGCACCTTCATTCAAAGGATTGTAAGTACTTTTACTTGTTCTCATTAATATAATCAATGCTTGGCCTATTTATTTCAAACTTGTGCTTGTTCCATATGAGTTTGTCTGCAGTAGATGGATCTATGATTGAGATAATCTTAGTAGACTAGGAAGTCCATTGTATCTTTGTTTGTTTTGCAGGACCGATTAGGGAGCTCAAGATCGAAGCTCAACGAAGACTTTGCAAGGACAAATGTCGCTAACAAGGTACATATATTTATCCTCCTCTTTCATTTATTAGCTTGATTAGATCTAAAAGGAAGTCAGTGTCCATGTTAAGCACTTTTATGTCTTGGCCTTAGGAGTCTAGAGACCAAGAGGGAATCCACTTGTTCGCAGGGGGATTCACCTTCAACAGAAATTGGCGACTCCACTGGGGAGGAGCTCTGATTTTTGTTTCCATTCCCAGATCTTGTTTTGGCCATTTTACCACTGATTTGATCTTCTCCATATTGTCATGTTGATTCTTAGATTGTTTTGATTGTATCATTATGTCATTAGGGTCACCTTGATTGACTGAGTTTCCTTCATTTTTTTGAGTTTTTGGGCTTTTTTTCTGAGTTTTTGGAGCAGAGCGCTCCCCTCCTGTTTATTTTAGAGCGCTATCACTCCCCTCCTATTTCTTTTAGAGTGCTATCACTCCCCTATAGCCTTACACAGAGTGTTGGATCACTCTAGTGCCCCTTACACCAGAGCACTACCCCATTTTTGTGAGAAATTCTCTAGAATTTTCATCTTCTGAAGCTATTTCTTGGTTTTGGATTTTTCCCAGGGTCCCATACTCTCAGTCCATATTGATATTGGCTTTCAAACACCCTTATTTATTAGAATTCATCCTCTTTTATTCGGATTTTTTGACATTTGTCCTTACTTTGCACTTTGTCCTTCACTATTTGGAGTCAATTTGTCGTTTTCTCCTTGTTTATCTGAATGAGTGAAAACTTTGTAAAGGGTTTCAAAGGTCTTTTGTACTTTTCTTTCTGATATTTGAGTCATCTTGTCGAATCTCTTTCTCCTTCCTTTTGAGTTTTTGGCTTTCTGTTTCTTGTTTGATCACAACAAGGGTGTCTTTTGGTTTATGTGAAGTTTGTTTCCAGATTGCTTAAATCTCACAACTCTTGAAGTCCGATTAGCATAAGAAGATTTACATCTACTGTTTATCAGTCACATACAAACATTTTAACATTGCATTGGATTCCTTATTGGGGAATATTGCATGAGCTCATTTCATCATGGTGTTTGATAGTGAAAGGAAAATCCTTCTCCTTCCCTTAATTAAACATTCATTGAAAGAAAAAATTGCTTGTCATTTCTTATGCATGTTTTGGGAAATGAGTCATAATATCATCAGTATTCACTCTCATACACCTATGAGTAAGCAATAGCCACTAAAATCAATGCTTAACCAAAATTTATCAGACTTTTTACATCTCTGTTAGCAAACCTGCATTAGTTTAAGGTGTAGGGCGTTGGAATAGGTTGAAAGGATAACTTTCCAAAGATATCAAACAAAATTAGAATGTTGCAATAGGGAGAGCAAATCCAATTGTCATTTAAGCTTTCTGGGATCCCCCTCTGACACAGGGGTTACAACATGAGGTCACATTCGGGTGAGTTATGGATATTAACCCTTCGTGGTTACACTATTTGTAGAGGTTGGATTGTATATTGGGGGTCACTTGAGGGTATACCCACGATTACGTGTGGAATCCTCTCAAGTTGATTTCAGACTTGTTATCCTGCCCATACGTTTGGATTGGACTGTTGACTGTACCTGCCCAGGGGATGACTGCGAATTGGTGACCTTAGTAGCCATAATATTTAGGGTCTTACATGAGGTGACGATGAAGGGAAGTCTCATTGTACCTGGAACAGACGTTGGTCAAACTCACTCGGGCTCCTTGGAGGGTAAATCCATAATTAGTACATGGAGGCTTGCACCAAGGCGTAAGTCTGTTAAGGTCACCAACATAACTGATCCACCCACTCTATCCCTGCCTCTTCGTATTTTGATCTCGTGACGTTGGATTTCATCACCAACTAGTGGTTTCATTGTGGGAAGGTTTTGTTTGATTGTTTTCTTCTCAAATTCATAGTGTGTGTTGGCTGTGTTACTTAGTGGACCTTAGGTCGAGTCAATGTCAATGTAATCAAATCCTGAGAGTACCAATGGAGGAATCCCTTCTCATGGGGAACCTTATACCTTTCCTTCTTTTGGAAACTTTGGTCCTCCATACATTGCCGCACTGAGTTTTCCGGAACTCACCATCAGATTACCGGTTTTGTTGTTCCCACTTCGGTGATCTCGAATCCTCCCAATGTTTCAACTACACCTAATAATTTAGATGTCAGTACACCACCCACACATCAACCTCATGTCGACTTTTCTCTTTCTTCGCCCATTAAGTCTCCTTCCATTTCTCCTTGTTCGCCTAGTGAAAGCTCTAATGCAAGTAGCCGAGTTGATCAGAAGAAGAAGAAACAAAAAGAGAAGTAGAATAAGAGCCTGAAAAGGACCAAGGCCCCAACAACATCAGATGTTGGATCCAAACAACTAGTTACCGTTAATAGTACTAGGAGTGTTTATGAGGTCAACAAGATTAAAATGAAGAATATGAAACCCAAATTCCGTTGCAGTATTTGTAAGGGTGACCACTTTCTGAGGGATTTTCTTGGTATTCCCAAGGTCTTAGAAATGTGGTCCTCCATGTCATCGACCTCTGCTGAACATGCCAGTGATACCCCACCAACTAGTGACATTAAGGTTGGTAAGAAGAAGACAACTTTCAAATTCCCTTGCATGTTATGAAAATGTGATCATTATTCTCGCCTTTGTCCTTGTATGGACGAGGCTTCTTATCTTTTGGAAAAACTTCAACTTCCAAAAGGTTATTGTAATTTTTCCCCCAACCCATCATTAGTTGATGGACTAGTCAATCTAGTTCCATCCCCGGTCAGTCCGGTTGATCATGTGGTCAATCTAGTTTCCTCCTTGATTGAACCACAAACCCAAGTAGTTGATCCAGTTCCTTCATTGATCAACCCTACTCTTCATCAAAAGAGTGTAACCCAAGTAGTCGATTTGTTTTCATCCTCGGTCATCCCTACTCTCCTATTAGAGAGTGACACCAAAGGGGTCAATCCGTTTCCACCCGTCGACCCCATTCTCCCCTTTGAGAATGAAACCCAAGTGGTCGATCCCATTCTGTCATTGGTTGATCCCACTCCTCCTTTGATGAGTGCCAAAGTGGCTGATCCAGTCCCTTTCTCGGTTAGTCCCACCCTTCATCCAAAGAGTGCCAAAGTGATTGCTCCTGTTACATCATTGATCAATCCTACTCTTCCTCTGAAGAGTGCCAACGTGGTCGATCTGATCCCATCATCGATCGATCCTACTCTCCCTCTAGAGAGTAAACCCAATACTACCCACATTTTTCTTGTTGATACAGAATCTACCATACTGGGGGGAATTCCTCTTTCTACCGCGAAACCTCCTCCAAGAAATGAGTCCATCCTTTTTGATTGGGGTGCACTAAATGAACGTCATCTTCCTTCTCACATTCCTTTTCAGAGTACAGTACAGGTTTATGGTTGGGATGTTCCTCAAATGATGATAGATGAAGGTGCGTTCATTAGTATTTTGTCCTCTGTTGCTTGGCATGCTTTGGGTTTTTCTTAGCTTGTGTCGGTTACACAAAATCTGTTAGCTTTTAACAATAGAACTAGTCAACCTTTAGGGACCCTTCCTTGGTTTCTCGTAACTTTGGGGGGGGGGGAAACTGTCTTTATTGATGTCACGGTAGTCCAATACCCCTTAGATTTTGCTTTACTCCTTGGGTGGGATTATGTCTATTCCATGAAAGCTATTGTGTCCACTCTTTTTTTTGTGATATCTTTCCCTCACGATGGAAGAATTGTGACTATTAATCAACTTTCCTTCATTGGTATTGACTGGATTACCTCCATGAATGGTTCTTATATGATGACAGTATCACCCTCATTGCATGTCAATTATGTGGAATTATCTACCATGATTTCAACTTCAGACGACTTGGATACGGTAGCTAATATGGTGATATCTTTGGTAGGGTTATTGGAGCCTGATCTCCTTACCCCTGCCACAAACCTCCACATGTGTTCCTTCTAGAGTGATTTTCTTCCATCCAGTGAAGATATCTTGGAATCCGTGACTGAGTTTTGTCCCTTGACATGGTGTCCTTCTAGCGCGTTATTCTCTTGGAAGCCATGATCAAGGAGAGTCCACGAGCATAGTTTCTCTTCTCTGTGGAAAGATAGTTAAAAAATGAAACAGAGGTCATGAGCATAGTTTCTCTTCTATTTGGAAAGCTTGTTAAAAAATTAAATAGAGGTCATGATCATAGTTTTCCTCTTTGTAGAAAGCTTGTTAAAAAATGAAACAACAATCTAGGTATTGAACCTGGAGCCTTGAGCATAATTTTTTTTCTGTGTCAAGCTCGTTAAAAAAATGAAACAATCAACTCTCCTGTCAGGTCAAGTCTTTGGCCAGATCTTGTAGATGTTGAGTCGAGTCTTTCGTTAGCTCTCATATTTGAACCTTCATTTCATCCAACTATATCCTTTTTCTCCATCTAGTACAGAAATTGGTGACAACCTCAAAGTCAGTGAATGAATTGAAGCATGGAGGGCATGCCTCCAGCCTTTGATGATCATTCTGGAGTTAAGCCACTAGCTTTCAAGCTGGGGGCATACCAAGCTTAGTGTTTGTTCTTTCTCATGCTCGTAAATAAATGAGAATGAAACCAGGTAAACTTTTATCTCTTTTTCGGACCTGCATGGATATACAAAAAAGGAACCCCTTGGATTCTTCTTTGAGATCTTTTCAGACTCTCTAAACATGAAAATATTGCCAAGTGATCTTGCTTCCTTTCCCACTTTTTGAAAGGTTTGAAAGGGCATCTTTTGAGTGATAATTTATCTCTTTTTCGGCCTCACGAGACTAAAATTACGAAAAAGGACAACATTGTAGTCGTCTTTAAGTTGTTCAAACTCTCTAAATATGAAAAACCACCGAGTTTACCTTCTCTGGACTCGTTAAACAATCATACATTGAAGGGCCCATATGGGACCAAACCCTTACTTCTTCCAATTCGTTAAACAAAGGAAGAGGGAATTACCGAAGGTGAGTCATATTGAGCATGTGTTACCCTCCTCGAGATCGTTAAATTAAAAAGAGGTACTCGTCTATCTGGATGGGGGAAAAAATTGAAAGAAGAAAGCCAAGCAGTTTTTTGAGAACACCACCACTAACTCTTACAGTCACCCTTCAACATGGCACTTTGTCTTTGCATGCATTTTAATCCACTAAACCTTTGCACTAAGCTAATCCTTTGAGTTTATTTTACTCCTTTGGGTCACCTGACGAAAGTCACAACATCCACTGCATCATCAAGTTTTGGCCCATGTCAAGTTTCTGCTAATGTGCCTCAGTGTTCAAAGCAAGTATTTTCCTCGAAAGTTATCCATCACAAATATCTTGTTTCAATACCCATGTCAGTCCATGTTCATTTGATATACCAATTACATATCTATGTCTATTTTGTGTCATTGATGGGGGATACATCAAGGCACTCCTTCGATGAGTCTATTCCTGTCGACTTCAACACATTATCCAGGAACTAGACTTAGAAACCAATTAGTACCTTGGGACTTGCATGCCTCAATGGTAGGCCTCCTCGTGTTCGACAATGGGTTTACATCATTGACCCCTGATTGGGTGATTCCACAGATGTTCAACTTCATCTCATCCATTTACATTCGTTGGAATGTACTAGAGTACCTTGGGAATCATTGACATCAATGGTGATCTCCCTCGTGCTTGTTAACGGTTTACATCATTGACCAGTAATCAAGTGGTTTCTGCCATGTTTGACATCAGGACATATATTCACATGGTTAGATTTGTACTACATCTGGATCGGTAAGAAGACCCTGGGTTGAGTGTCATCACTCTTATGTATACTTTGCCCAGGTTGTGAAGGAGTTCATTTGAACTATGACACATATACTGTTACATAGATCCACTTTGTATTGGTCATGGCTATGTCTTGTCATGTCGTAGATTCACTGTGTATTCTTTGTGGCTACGATCAGTTCAGGTCATAGAAGTATAGATCCACATTGCATCTGCAGTGGCTATACAATTTTTTCAATATAATTATGGATCCAAAGTGTATTTTATGGCAACCACACCTAAAAAGTATTTATCACTCAAGCATAGGTATGCCTTCCTTGGGTTTGAAACATGGCATAATATTTGTTTGATGGTTGTGTGTAACTTTTTCCAGTTTCTCTATATCCATAGCCTTGCTCGAAAAAGTCTACAAAGTACTTCAATCATCATCATCTTCTAACTTCTTACTTTGGGGGGCAATTTGTTACACCTCAAAATTACTCACTTCGATAGTGTTGCAAGTGTCGTCATTACAAGTGTTGTAAGTGTCGCATCTTGTCCGCAAGTGTCCCATCTTAACTACAAGTGTCACAAGTGTCACAAACAGTATACTGCCATCTTGCATATGTTGTCCCTCTAATTAAATCATAAAGACACTTAAGACACCTCAAAGGTTAGTTTGGAAGAAGAGAAATCATTTGATAGGAAGTACAAGACTTTTGACATTGAGAAAACCACAAAAAAATGGATTTTGGAGAGGAGTGCTCCCCTACCCACTGTCAGGGAGTGATGGTGCTCCCTGAGCCTCTTTGGGGGAGTTCTTGAGTGCCCTGTGCACCCTTTTGGGGGAGCGCTACCATTTTTTTAGCAAATTATGGGTTTGTTGAGGAAAATAAGGGAAGAATCCCTCAATTCTCGAAGGTAGTTGGATTCAAATATATGGTCAAAGCATGATCTTAGGGGAGATCCTCAATTCAAGGAGAGGAATTCTCGACTCATCCCAAAGATATTTGAAGTGGTTGAGCCTCTCCAAGGTTATATAAGGAGGCCTTCTCATGGTGAAAGGTATGGTGGAGACTAGATATTGATAGCAAACTTATGATCCTATAAGTGGTATTGACAGAATACAAGGAAGATTGATAATTATACCCAACTTTTGATATCATAAGAAGGTATTGACAATGGAGATTGGGAATTACATCAAACTTATGATCTCATGAGTGAGACATCATCAAAGAAATCAGTGGAGATTATTTGAGCAAATGGGCTGGACAAGGAGAACTGTAAGAAGTTGTTGCACCTTCATTCAAAGGATTGTAAGTACTTTTACTTGTTCTCATTAATATAATCAATGCTTGGCCCATTTCTTTCAAACTTGTGTTTGTTCCATATGAGTTTGTCTGCAGTAGATGGATCTATGATTGATCTAATCTTAGTAGAGTAGGAAGTCCATTGTATATTTGTTTATTTTGCAGGACCTATTAGGGAGCTCAAGATCGAAGATCAGTCAGGACTTTGCAAGGAAAAACGTCACTAACAAGGTACATATATTTCTCCTCCTCTTTCATTTATTAGCTTGATTAGATCTAAAAAGAAGTCAATGTCCGTGTTAAGAAATTTTTTGTCTTGGCCTTAGGATTGTCGAGACTAAAAGGGAATCCACTTGTCTGCAAGGGGATTCACCTTCAACAAGGTGATTCCCATCACATGGCAACCACAAATGATATTCTATCTTCTGTAACTACATGCACAGGGCCTCCTATCCTCATGGGGGATAACTGTCTAGTCGAGGTCATCGGAAAAGGGAGAGTTGAACTAGATCATGGAAGCTTTGAGAATGTGCTACATGTTCCTTAACCTTCCGTGAATCTGCTCAGTGTATCAGATTACACACTCAGGCTCAGGTAAAAAGTTAGAGTTCACACCAGACTTCGTGTCCATATTCGACATGCAATATGACTCCAAAATTGTTGTCGTGGAGGTAACTTATCAATCTCGGTTATACACTTTCACTAAGTTTATTGAACCTGATTCCTCTTTACTACTTACACATGTTGATGAAAATAGTAGATTATGGAACGAGAGGTTTGGTCACCTGAAATTCAAGTACATGCAATAACTTATCAAGAAGGGGATGGTCATCGGGTTACCTGATATCCACTTTTTTGAAGGGGTTTGTGAATGATGTGTCCTTGGAAAACATCCTCAAGAGAAGTTTGAGAAGGGGAAGGCTCACAAGGCCTCCTCTCCATTGGATCTGATTCATAATGATTTCATGGGTCCATTCCCGCATCCATCCATCAATAAGGCAAGGTACGTTCTTACATTTTTGGATGATTACTCACATTATACTTGGGTATTTTTTCTTAGACAGAAGTCCGGGGTCTTTGAGCATCTCAAAGATTTCAAAAAACTTGTTGAGACTCAATTAGGGAGAAATATCAAATCCATATGTATAGATAATGAGGGGGAGTATGTAAACAAAGATGTTCAAAATATTGGTCTTGAGGATGGGATACAATTGCAACACACAATACCATATACTTCACAACATAATGGAGTTGTTGAGTGAAAAAATGGATCTCTCAAGGTGTTGGGATATAGATGCTATTTTGGATCATGCTTTCCTGCACACCTACCTTGCTAACGCCACGGCAGTTTAGACCCAGGGTTTGTCCAAAGCATTTCCAACAAAACCCCAAAGTACCGTCATATAAATCCTTAGCCTGGGCCAAGGAAAGTCTCATCCGAGATGCAGAGAGGATCATAGAGACCATAAGGTCTTCTATCGATGATGAAGGATTAAACATTAAACATACTAAACACTACTGTAATTGGCATCCATATAACTCATATTTGATACTAAGAATGAAAACAATACACATCCAACTCATTCATAACATACACATAATAGATTGGAACTACCATATATTCATTACTGTAAGTATTTCATCATGACATAGCTATACATTGTGTTGAATCGTAGCCTATGAAAGTCATGGAAGCTCATATCATCATTATATCAACAAAGGAAATACATAGAATGTGCCATGTGCCTTTCTTTAGGACTCAAACATATCAAAATGTAGGAATATATTCAAAGACATTACAATACTGCAACATACTCAGGGGGAGCTCGATGTTGGTAGCTAACTCGAAACTCTCAGACTAGCTGAATAGATTCTCATAAATTCCTTAAGGCATTCACCAACTCTTTATATGAGCTTAAATCTCTTGTTTATGTCCTTTGCTACTGGGAGCATGTTGGGTGCAGACCCATTTTGGAATAAAGAATAATTTTGGAGAATAAAGCACACGACAATTGGCAGGAAAAGCAACACGTGCAAGATAAACACGCATGCAGAGGAGGAAATCATGTGAGGCATGCATGAAAGAAGACATAAACATGCTAGGGTTAGGGTTTTGGTAAGAATGTGTAATGGCTAGTAAGCCAAAAACATGTATAAATAGTCACCTAGGAGGTCTAGGTCAAGGTTCAGAAGTGGTCTAAGGTTCTGAGACTGTTGTTCTGAGGTTCAAAGTTGGATGTCATGTTGTTTTTCATATTTTCATACTATTACTCTGATCTAATTTCGTAAGTTGCTGAGATGAGGAGAGGGACTAAGGTAGATATTGAAGGTTAGATCACATACTAAGGAGCCTGGTGCGATCTAGTCCGCCTCATTGTAAGATCTCAACCTGTTTTGATGGAGGTAAGGCGCGAGGTGTTGTAGTGTTGGAACCAAAATAATAAAAGAGAAGAATAGACAAATCTTTGTGGGTGTAGCCCAGGAAGGGTGAACCATGGTAGAACCTGCGTTATGTGACTGGATGTTATGTATCTTCTTTGGTGTTGATTATTAGATGTTAGATAAATGAATGAATGAATTAGTTAGATCAGATATTTTACATGCATGAGTAAGAATGACAATATAATAAATCTATATATATGAGCTAGTAAATGAATGAAGATCACAGAGTTTAATTACATATCAACACTCATTTCCCAGGCCGAACGCACCTAAGCTTTGCATCCACCCATAGAACTATCTCGGGCAAGACTGCGACATGCGCAATGCACCCTGTGTACTACATTGCCTTCTGGTTTACCAGGGAGGATGATAGTTTTAGAGGGAATTTGTTGGAAGCTTGTTCAAATATGAACCTGGGTCAAGCTATGAAATTAAAGTAAGATCAAAGTAGATAAAGTAAATAACCAACAAATGGTTTCGTTGCCAGTTGGAACATAAAGGGATTGGGTGAATGAGATCTATTGAAGAATCATAACGATCTGGTGACACAATGTTAAACGAATGAGAATATAAAAGGGGATGTTGAGACCGTGGAACCCAACAAGGAAGAGATCGAGAGATGGTTGAAAACAAAGGAGATGGAATTTTCACAGAAAGATAACAGAAACCCGAAGTTAACACTGCACAAATATTTGGACAAGTATGTATTCAATGATTTGCATGAAGTATTTTTCTGTGATTTCCCACATGTGTTCCAGGAGTGGATATTGAGGTTGGAAGAAAACCACCCTACAAATCAGATCAGACAACTAGAATGGAATCCTATGGAGATCACATAGTTACAACAAGTTGAAAATAAGTTTATGCGTGTAATAGATTTCTAGTTAGACAACATTGTTGCAGGATTTATGATAAAATTTGTGGTAGATACTGCGAAGTCATACAACACAATAGATCAAGAGTTCCTAAAGGGAATGCGAGGTAGGTATATCAGATCATTGTATACTTCCATTAAGATGTTACTGTATAACAAAGGTGTAATGACAATGGCCTTAGACAACTAACCTTCTTTCCGTGCATGGGTGAATGAGGGAAGCACTGAAAAGAGACAGAGAAATGGAGGAAGAGATGGATAAAGGAAATAAGGAGGAGGTCTTGGATCCAATCATGATGGAGGAATACTAGATCAAGCAGATCATGGAAACAGTTGGAAGAACACACAGTGGAGTACCCTACCAATATAATATGAACAATAAGAAGACAGCCATAGCTGCGAGGGAAGGCTTGGCAAGTGATGAAGAAGAGGTAGAGGATATCCTGGCTATGGAGCAGATTGAGGAAATCTTGCATGTGACATATGAAAGGAAGAGGAAATGTCCAAGAAAAGAAACTAGAGGTAGAATTTCTATCCATATCAGTGTCAGTGTGGAACCCATAAACCCATGTGTGACTAATACACCAGAAATAACACCACCATTTAGACAACCGAATTTAAGTGGAAGAAACGCATCCATAAGTACATCTACACATGGAGAAACAACTGGGGGAGTGAGTTCAGGAAGCATTAGTCAATGATATACACCGCACAAAGGTAACAATTTATCATTCAGGATGGCAAGACATGATCCCACCATCAGGTTACCAAAGTTCAAGGGAGAGGTGTCAGAGGACCCTAAGAAGCACTTGTTCATATGTGAGAAGATCCAGGAAGCAATGCAGATCACATATGAGGATACCAAACTTGTGCAGTTAGCCATCACACGATGAGACCATGCACTGGATTGGTACATGAGCTTAGCTACAAATAGTCTATCAGGAACAACCAAAACAATTGTGGATGTCAAGAATATATGGATAAACAAATTCCAGAAGCCTAGCTCAGAGGATGAATACATGAATGAGATGATAGAGATCAGATAGAAATTGGGAGAATCTGTCTTGGAGATAGACCAAAGATTCAAATGATTGAAGGGAAATCTAAAGTATTGTTGGCATAGGGGCAGACCCAGGGTTCAACGCTTCAACAATGCACCAAAAAAACCCTAACTACCGACCCTTTCGACAACACCTGTGAAGAAGATGCAATCTCACCTTAGGTAGGTGAAGGGGGGGTTACAGGACTCACATGTCTGTAACCAATCTGGGACACATATATGTAATTACAACACTTGACAGAGTAATTTAATAACACTTACAAGATAACATGCACTAGTTCAGTAGCTTTTATTAACATCGCAGAAAAAACCCTAATATGGATAAGCGCAGTAACAACAAAGAGTAAGCACTTCAACCACATAGAACATAGCAATGACTTAGATCTAACATTCATTCATAAAATCACTAAGCAACATCAGATCTTTCCAACATACATAACAAGCAAAGTTCTAAGCAATTTCAAACTATAATCAACACAACATAAAGCACATCAAAAGACACAAGATATACAGGGTTCACCCTAGTGTGGGGCTATGTCCACCAACTACTTCGTCTTCTTTATTATTCTTCTAAATCTCTTACATTCATATTATCCTATGCACTAAGCCACATAGCCAAGATTTGCAAAGTACATGAGATATGCGCACTGAGCGCCATATCATCCTTCCCAAAACTACGTCACGACACAAAGCCCACTTCTCTATCAAGCACAAAGCCTTACACAATCTGTTGCACTAAGCAACCCAAAACTACTTTCACTTAGCCTTTCAATTTACTCACTCTTACATCCCATTCACTTAGCTCTCTTTTACCTTACAATATTATCTATTTATAATTTTACATTTCCTTACAAAAATGACTAAACATGGGTAAACCCATGGGCCGAAATCCCATAATCCATTACAAAACCCCCTTACAAAGCCCACAAAAGGAGTGAGATCCGTGATCTCAGCTCCGCCTGGGAGCTCCATCTTCGACTAGCCTGTCGAAGTCCAAAAGTGGTCCTAATTACGACCAAGGTTTCCTCAAAACTTGGTCGAGGGCCAACAGGCCCCCAACACTCACCTGTGACTCATCCTGAGTCACTCAGGTATGGGCAATTTTGCTTGGAGGGCCTCAATTTTCACTCGATATGCCTCGACTTGATGCTTCACGTGAGCTTCCTTCTCACTGATCTCTTGGATTATCTGTGCTGTAACAGGCCCTTCCAGGCATTGTTCCATTGTTGCAACCACTTGGTCCAGTTGCGATCCTTGTCCTTCAATTTCTTCAAACACTTTGCAGGCTTCATCCTGCACTAGTTGCATCTTCTGCGTGACTTCCATTACTTTTCCCTGGATGTTAGTAATTTGTTGCTAGACTGCATACTTTTCTTGTGATATTTTCATTCTCTCGACTGCAGTGAGTAACTTCATCTATGCTTGCACGGTGAATCCCTATTGTTGTGCCTCCTATATCTGCGCTTCCATCTTCCTTAGATATGGATCTTCTGTGAGGCGTTCATAGGTCTGCACCCTTCTGTCACTCAGCTTATTTCACTCTAAAGAGAGGGCCTTGATTCTTTCAACTGCATTCTTAGCGGCTTCCTCCCTTTGATCGTTCACTTCGTGTGGAGTGCTCGGTACTCCTTGAATATCCAACTCTGTTATCCTTGCTTGAAGTTGTTGGATGGCCTCAGCGAGCTTCATCACTTGAACCTCGGCTAACTCATGTTCCTCCTGTGCTAAGCTTGGAACAGAGCGAAGTGCTTTGCTCACTACTTCTTTGACCACAATCTTCTCTGTGAGCATCTGAACCTTTTCTCTTTGTATCTTTGCTTTGTCCTCCTCGAGCATCGCCTGAAACTCATATTTATCATTTTCATAAGAGGTTACACAGTACCATGCAACTCATAGTTTCTCTAAGACTTCCTCTTTCTCTTGCTTCAGGGATTCTATAGCCTTTTCCTTTTCTTCTTGAACATTCCGAAGTCAAGCTTCTTTTGCATCTGCTAATCTTCTCAATTCGGTGGGCTCATCCCCCAATTATATAGTCTTCGACAAGGAAGGCACAATAGGTACTGCGCGGATCAATTGGATAGCTTGTTGTATCTCCTTTAGCTCCCTCTTGACCTTTTCATACAAATATTCTTGCTTCGCTCCATATATCTGCAAGATATCTTCAGAAGCATCCTCCATCGCTCCGCAAACTAGACTGATATAATCCTTTGTGAGCGTGGCCTCTAGATGGGGCTTGCTAGCGCGGGTCTTTTTTCTTTCTGAAGGTTTCTATGGATAAAACTTCCTCTTCTTCAATGTTTCTATCTTGATAGGGGGATCCTTTGGTGGTGTAGTTTCACCTTCTCCTTGTTTTTCTATTTCATCCCCTCCTCCTTCTCCATTTACTTCATCTCCTCCTCCCAACGAGCCAGATCCATTTCCTTCCGAGGTGTTGTCCTCCTCATCAGTCTCTATATTCTAAACTTCCTCCTTTTTCTTCTTCTTCTTCACACTAGATTGTCCTGCATGATTGACCCAGGTGACCAAGGGAATTCCTAATATGTCAGCGTTGGAGAGTTTGAAATCAATGACAGGGGTCTGAAATTATTCTGGCCATTCCTTCGTAATCTTATCCATGTCTTCATCGACCAGCTTATAATAGGACTTTAATTCTTCCTTGCTCTCATCCATGTGTGCAATGATATATATAAAATGTGGATCTGTGCAGAACTTAGCTAATGGTCTATACTGGTGCAAGGTGCACAGTGTCATGCACAAGAACAACTCAATGGAAACATTTAGTTGCTGATAATAGGCATGGAACACAACATTTGACTGCCAATGCTTCGAGATGTCATTGGTGTACCACAAGGTTGAGAACCTAGCGGCCAACAAATCTGATGGTTCGATCTCTAGGAAGGTGGCTCCTCCTGGAATTTGCTAAGAAAAAAATGTAATCAACATAAGAAACCAGCTGAAGTGGAACTTCTATCCCTGATCCCGAGGTTTGCGACAGTCTTTCTCGAGTTCGTTGACGAGGTAACTCGCCCAATTCATTTGCATCCCCTCCACACATTTTCCTGCGAGGTCCACCACAAACTTGATGACCTATGTGGGGAGGTTCTTTCTTATGAGAATGACAACTATGAGTTGGCAAGAAAGGCACACTATACCATCCTAGATAGAGGATACCTTGTAGCCTCACTTTCCCTTTTCGACTTCACCATATGCCTTCGTAATGCGTTGTGCTAGAGAGCGATCCAAGGTCTTCCCTGGATAAAAATGATGAGGGTTTGGTCCCTGCATGCTCAATCCTTTAATCAAGTCGATTAGCACCGGATCCACAGTAATCCACTTGTCGAGTCATAGGTATCCACCATGGTAGCACAAAAAGAGGAGTTTGACGCAAACGTTAACCTCCCAGTGTTGGCCGAAATGGGGAATCTTCATTACGTATAGTATCGTGGATTGTGCTAGCTCCTTAATCCAAGGCTAGGAGATGATGTGAGGCTTCTTCCCAGTGGTCTTCGTCAAATATATGTGGGGCACGAGCATGGTGTAGTTCTTTCTGTCTCGAAGGTTGAAGTCACTGTTCTTCAGGAGTGGGATTTGTCCCAACTAGATTGCAACTACGCGTATTCTCTTTTGAATGTACACGGTGATAAAAGTGTATTCGAAGTCCCGTGGGATGATGTCACAATTAACTGCGCCAACCAAGGGTGGGATATAATATGGTAATATTGATGGGATTTGCTTCACATTAGCCATATCGCCGTGATTCTTACTTCATTGTTCAATCGTGGGGTTAGCATGGCCTGAACATCGTCCAATCGAAGGGGTAGCCTGCAGTCCCCTAGTCGATGATGCCTGTACTCCTTCAGATTTTTTTTTTTCGGCCATTAGATTCCTTAGGACTTCCTCAATGGACTTATCTAACTATCTAGGTTCATCCGACATTCAAACTTTAATCATACGGGTCGGGGTCGGGGATCAGACAGGTGGGGTAGAAGACAGATGACAAGGTCTAGGTTCAGATAACACAACTCAATATGCAGTAAATTCTCTCAGGTAATCACGAGTGGAAAAAGTGGTCCCGATGCAATGTTTGATGGGTTAAATAAGTGAGTGTCGTAATAGATCACTAGTACATATTGTAAAAATTTTGACATTCTATTTGCGGCATTATGGACAAAATTGGCCATACTGTCGAAAAATAGAGGAATTTTTATTTTTATTTTTCCATATTGCCTGATAACGTCGCTATTTCCACATTGACGTCTCTCTTGTCATGTTGTCGTCTCTCTTGCCATGTTTGCCACATAGTCATCTCTCTTGCCACGTTTGTGATATAGGCGTCTCTCTTTCCACATTTGTGAAGATAGTTGTTGTAGTTGTGACGTTTTAGAAACTAGGTTTCCCCCCTTCCAATGGTCGCCTAGTATTTGGACCAAGTCAACTTTGATTTGGTCAATGATCTTCAGAATTGCGACGTTATAAAATCTATAAATATGTTGCATTTTACGGATGTTGCGACAAGCTTTCTATAATAATGAAACTTCAAAAAGGGCTTGTGCATTTGCAGGGACAGATAGGTTATGCTATCTGTGGGTTCTTTGACTTAAGGTTTGGGGTTCTTTGAGGCTTCATGCCAAGAGGGTGTGACAGAACGCTGCGGGTTCTAAAATCCAGTGCATAGATGCACTCTTGAATTCTACGGAATTTGGGCAAGGACGTGCCAGGAGGGCGCACCAGATGAAGTCATTGGCTCAAGGAGAAACCTCAAGGTTGCTGAAAACCTTAGAGGAGGGACTGTGCAGAGGAGGACACAACAGAAGACATAATCACTGAGGGATTCTATAGAGCTATGCCAGGAGGGCATCGAGCAGGTGTAGATAGTGCACAGGAGAATTCTACTCTGAGTTCAAAGGGAAACCAAAATCACTGAGGATTCTGTAGAATCTCTACCAGAAGGATATTGAGCAGGTGCATAGAAGGCACAAAGAAGACATAATTTCTGGGAGTTTGTTGAGAAGAAAAAATCACTGAGGATTCTGGAAACTCTGCCAGGTGGGCATTGAGTTGGTGCAGGAGGGCACAGAAGGAACTCTTTTCTGAGTTCAAAGAGAAGAGAAGTTTCAAGTGAGGACCTTCACAGGGTTACTAAACACCTTGCAGGATCAACAAGGATTTCTTGAGCAGGAATTTTCCAGATGGCATTTCCATCCTTTCAAGGAGAGAAAGGGACAGAGGACGAAGACCTATGCAAGGAATGCACCGGGCCAACACTTGAGTGAAGTGTTGAGGGACAACCTTATGAAGGCTTTTCAAGTGTAGGAGTACGGAACGGAAAAGCTCAGGACAGATAACACCTTTGCATGTAGAGACTCTGCAAGGAGTGCAGAGGTTGAGAACCTCTTCGAGGTTCAGCGTTGACAAATCTTAGGAGGAACAACACCTTTGTGTGCAGAGTGATAGCTGCAAGGAGTGCAGAAGTCAGGGAAACCTTTCAAGGGTTCATAGTCTCGAAGATTAGGAGGAGGAGCATCCCAAGAATGCAGGTGAGAGCCGAAGAGACAGGATTCACATAAGAGAACGAAAGATGAGACCTTCAATACTTAGAAATCTTCCAAGGAAGGAAGAAGAGAAAATCTCAGGAAGGAGATACAGGTGTCGTCGATTTAGGCACTGGAAGAGATCTGGACCATTGGATTCATTTCCAGGTAGTAGCAGAAGAGCGTACAAGGGAGGAATAGATCTGAGCCATCAGATCTTGCACAGATAGTCGATAGCCACCGGATCTGGGAGAATTTGCATGAGGTTTAATCCTCATATGAGAAGAGGAAGAGTCATGAGACAGGAAGTCTCGACTCACGAAGTTCCAAACACATCAGAGCCGTTCATCTGCGGAGGATGTGTGCCATGAGATCCTCGTATTTCAAGGATTCGGGCATTGGAGAGCGAAACAGGGAAGTCTTTTGACTTCGCAACTTGCAAAGTTCCGAAGGAATCGAGACCGTTTGTTCTGGAGGACAGGTGGTAGGGATCAAGATTATCTTGTGAATTCAGGTATCGTAAGCTGGGAGGCGAAGGCTTTTGCTCTACAAAATGCCGAGTTATGAGATCATGATGAAATCTGAACTGTTGATCGAGGAGGAAGGAGAGCCATGAGATATGGTGTCTCGATACATCGCGTATTGGAGGTTCAAGGTTTGGAGGAACTTCCTTTCAACTGTGGAAGTCGTGAAGTGCCGAGGACCGAGGTCTCAGGTGAACACATGGCACGTCCATCAAGTGGATACCACATGGTTGATAGGTGGACACTAGTCGCCTGAAAGAGAGTCAATACCCTGTTGACTTCTCATAAGAAAGGAGCACAAAGGTTCAACAAACCAAGTTGCGAAGTGGCAAGTCATGAGAAGTGCTAAAAGAGTCAAGTCTTCTCGGACTTTCATGTCTCAAAGTTTCGTAAAAGAGGGGCCCAGAGGTTCAACCCTTCAACTTGCGAACTCACGAAGTTGTGAGAGGAGTGTTAGATCGAGGCCCTAGCCGGTGGTTTCTGGTAGAGGCACTAGCAAAGAAGGGGCTATATCTGTATCATCATCTCAGGTATCGGGAGCTTGGAAAAGAGGATTTGAGGGTCTTCGACCAACAAACTTGCGAGTTGCGAGTTGTGAAAGGCGATTGCGCCAAGTCCAGTTGTGGTCGTGTGAGGGTGAAGCTCATGCCCAGTGCTTGTTCGCACAGGTGGGGCTTCCGAAGGACCTGTGGATCTGATTCATCATGGGGTTTCAGTGAGGAACTAAAGGAGCCACTTCGGGTCAAGGATATTAGAACGGTCCAGTAGAGGATTCTGGCCCGAGGGTCGAGGGTCTGCATCATAAATGTAATAAAATTAATGGTGGTTTTCATATAACTATGGGTGATATAACATAATCCATATTCTAACAAAGTAAAAACAATTGGAACCTACAAATAAGAATGGGTAATTGCTACCATTCAAATTTCCCTCCAATACTACTTAGACTAAGGACTAAACATAATATGAAATCATTAATTTAACCAGAAACCCAAATTGAAGGCATTGGTTGTGCTCTACATTACTAGAATCAATTATTTTAGATGAAAAAGACTAAATCATTGACCCGTTCTTTTCCAAGTGTGAGCCCTAATAATACAAAGGTTGGAAGAATTGACACCCCCAAATCTCTTCAAAATTCTTCTATTTTAGGTGTTTATATTGATGAGAGTATAAACCATGAATAAATCACTCACCTAGTTAATCTATCCGATGAAATTGTGACCATTAAACCCCTGAATCAAAGATATCGAGGTGAATTTTGAGCTCTATTAGGAGATCAACTGGACAAGGCATGTGTCTAGTCTAACCATGTCAAATTTCGATGCATACAGGCACATATTGAAGAAATTTCAACGTTGGCCCCATTCACTAGTGCTCACATGGGCGATCATGTAATAAATATGACATATATAACTTAGTATGGGGAAGGTTGACTTCTATATAACTACAATATGGGAAGGGTTTCTTGACTTCTATACTTTATTTTTTGGGGAAGGTTGTGTTTCTCTTTATGTTCATATATTTGAAGAGAGGATTAGAGCATTTAGAGTATTCAGGACACTCTCGGAATTACTTTTGAAATACAAATAAAGGGGGATAAATGCCTAGCCACACGTATTCTTCTTCATATATTCATGTTGCATTGACATACACAACTGATCTAGAAATATAGCGATAGTATATTTTGTTTTCTTTGCCATTGATTTGACCCTAGTAAGTGGGGAATTATCCCCTATCACAACTACCATTTCAATAATTTGAAATCTTCATAAAAAAACCATGTAGAGATTTTACATCTATGTATGTGAAAACTGAGGAAAACTGCATTGAAACCAATCAACCATCCATCACCATTCTAACCATAAACACCATAGAATTCAAAAGGATGTTTCTTAATATAGAAACCCAACAAAAATCATACAAAAAATTCACTAATCTAGGTTGTATCTTACATAATCAATTTTGGGATATAAGTAGTAATAGTGAAATGGTAGAAAACTATATGAATGTTAATTGGTGTAGTTAATTAACAAAACCAACAAATTAGTATGGTAATAAGACACTATGGATCAAATCAAAGAGCATGTTTTTTTGATAATTGAAATCATTGGATTGATAGTAGAGAGGGTGATGAAAAATTGAGGTTTATGAAACTAGTCCACTAATTGGAGGAAAAATATATGCTCCAAGTCAAAAACTACAGTATAATTGTAATTACACAGAGGATGCTTAAATTGATGCAGGAGCATCGCTCCCAAGCCAACCATGTGCCAGCCATCCCACTCAACACATTTAAAGCACACATTCAAGGAAGAGAGGCACCAATCCTCTCACATTTTGAATTTGATTTCAATGTAATTAATGTATGTAAGGCCGTGGATCCATAGAGACATCCCTTTGAGTGGGCATTAGTTAGGAGTATCCTTAAATGGTTGTAAGGCTGAATCTAGCTCTGATCTGGACTAGACAACCCATTCAATGTAATTCAATGTAATTGAATAGAGTAGGTAGCTTGGAGGGAAGAGCTCGAAGAGCCCCCTCATGTAAAATATCTTTGAATCTTGTTTTGAGTTAGAGGGGAGATATAGGAGAACTTTGTGAGAGTTAGAGAAGGGGGAGAAGGAGTCGAGACCTTGTCAAAGTCTGAGCTCAAGAACACCTTGTAAAGGAGGCACTTCATATTAATATAAAGAGAAGATTTCCTGCATGAGTTCTGTGTGTCTTTGTGTGTTCTTTATATGCTGTAGATGTGCATTTGCAAGGATAGATAGGTTCTGCTATCTGTGGGTTCTTTGACTTCAGGTTTGGGGTTCTTTGAGGCTTCATGCCAAGAGGGTGTGACAGAACGTTGGGGGTTCTAAAAGCCAATGCATAGATGCACTCTTGAATTCTACGGAATTTGGGCAAGGACGTGCTAGGAGGGTGCACCAGATGAAGTCATTGGCTCAAGGAGAAACCTCAAGGTTGCTGAACACCTTAGAGGAGGGACTGTGCAGAGGAGGACACAACAAAAGACATAATCACTGAGGGATTCTATAGAGCTATGCCAGGAGGGCATCGAGCAAGTGCAGATAGTGCACAGGAGAATTCTACTCTGAGTTCAAAGGGAAACCAAAATCACTGAGGATTCTGTAGAATCTCTGCCAGAATGATATTGAGCAGGTGCATAGAAGGCACAGAGAAGACATAATTTCTGGGAGTTTGTTGAGGAGAAAAAATCACTGAGGATTCTGGAAACTCTGCCAGGTGGGCATTGAGTTGATGCAGGAGGGCACATAAGGAACTCTTTTTTGAGTTCAAAGAGAAGAGAAGTTTCAAGGGAGGACCTTCACAGGGTTACTAAACACCTTGCAGGCTCAACAAGGATTTCTTGAGCAGGAATTTTCCAGATGGCATTTCCATCCTTTCAAGGAGAGAAAGGGATAGAGGACGAAGACCTATGAAAGGAATGCACTAGGCCAACACTTGAGTGAAGTGTTGAGGGACAACCTTCTGAAGGATTTTCAAGCATAGGAGTAGGGCACGTAAAAGCTCAGGACAAATAACACCTTTGTGTGTAGAGACTCTGCAAGGAGTGCAGAGTTTGAGAACCTCTTCGAAGTTCAGCGTTGAAAAAGCTCAGGAGGAACAACACCTTTGTGTGCAGAGTGATAGCTGCAAGGAGTGCAGAAGTCGGGGAAACCTTTCAAGGGTTCATAGTCTCAAATCTTAGGAGGAGGAGTGTCCCAAGAACGCAGGCAAGAGCAGAGGAGACAGGATTCACATAAGAGAACGAAAGATGAGACCTTCAATACTTAGAAATCTTCCAAGGAAGGAAGAAGAGAAAATATCAGGAAGGAGATACAGTTGTCTTCGATTTAGGCATTGGAAGATATCTGGACCATTGGATTCATTTCCAGATAGTAGCAGAAGAGCGTACAAGGGAGGAATAGATATGAGCCATCAGATCTTGCACAGATAGTCGATAGCCACCGGATCTGGGAGAATTTGCATTAGGTTTAATCCTCATATGAGAAGAGGAAGAGTCACAAGACAGGAAGTCTCGACTCACAAAGTTCCAAACACATCAGAGCCATTCATCTGCGGAGGATGTGTGTTATGAGATCCTCTTATTTCAAGGATTCGGGCATTGAAGAGCGGAACAGGGAAGTCTTTTGACTTCGTAACTTGTGAAGTTTCGAAGGAATCGGGACCGTTCATTCTAGAGGACAGGTGGTAGGGATCAGTATTATCTTGTGAATCTGGGTATCGTGAGCTGGGAGGCGAAGGCTTTTTCTCTACAAAATGCCGAGTTATGAGATCATGATGAAATCTAAATTGTTGATCGAGGAGGAAGGAGAGCCATGAGATATGGTGTCTCGATACATCGTGTATTGGAGGTTCAAGGTTTGGAGGAACTTCCTTTCGACTGTGGAAGTCATGAAGTGCCGAGGACCGAGGTCTCAGGTGAACACATGGTGCGTCCATCAAGTGGGGACCGCATGGTTGATAGGTGGACACTAGTCGCCTGAAAGAGAGTTAATACCCTATTGACTTCTCGTAAGAAAGGAGCACAAAGGTTCAACAAACCAAGTTGCGAAATGGCAAGTCGCGAGAAGTGCTGAAAGAGTCAAGTCTTCTCGGACTTTTGTGTCTCAAAGTTTCGTAAAAGAGGGGCCCAGAGGTTCAACCCTTCAACTTGCGAACTCACGAAGTTGTGAGAGGAGTATTAGATCGAGGCCCTAGTCGGTGGTTGCTGGTAGAGGCGCTAGAAAAGAAGGGGCTATATCTGTATCATCATCTTAGGTATTGGGAGTTTGGAAAAGAGGATTCGAGGGTCTTCAACCAACAAACTTGCGAGTTGCGAGTTGCGAAAGGCGATTGCGCCAAGTCCAGTTGTGGTCATGTGAGGGTGAAGCTCATGCCCAGTGCTTGTTCGCACAGGTGGGGTTTCCGAAGGACCTATGGATCTGATTCGTCGTGGGGTTTCAGTGAGGAACTAAAGGAGCCACTTCGGCTCAAGGAGATTAGAACGGTCCTGTAGAGGATTCTAGCCCGAGGTTCGAGGGTCTGCGTCATAAATGTAATAAAATTAATGGTGGTTTTCATATAACTATGGGTGATATAACATAATCCATATTCTAACAAATTAAAAATGATTGGAACCTACAAATAAGAATGGGTAATTGCTACCATTCAAATTTCCCTCCAATACTACTTAGACTAAGGACTAAACATAATATGAAATCATTAATTTAACTAGAAACCCAAATTGAAGGCATTGGTTGTGCTCTTCATTACTAGAATCAATTATTTTAGATGAAAAAGACTAAATCACTGACCCGTTATTTTCCAAGTGTGAGCCCTAATAATGCAATGGTTGGAAGAATTGACACCCCCAAATCTCTTCAAAATGCTTCTATTTTAGGTGTTTATATTGATGAGAGTATAAACCATGAATAAATCACTCACCTAGTTAATCTATCCGATGAAATTGTGACCATTAAACCCCTGAATCAAATATATCGAGGTGAATTTTGAGCTCTATTAGGAGATCAACTGGACAATGTCTTGAACCAAGCTTGCTATTGTATTAAGTCATAATTACTAAATAAGCAAAAATTCAGAAGGACTACCATATATTCATTTATCATGGATATTTAAATATGATTATTTAGATCTTCACACACCAAGTTTTTGACTAATATCCCTAAAAAGACACCACCAATATTGTTATTAAATGGTCAAGGGACCACAAAGACTTTCATTAAATGATTAAGAGACCATGAAGACTATTTCATTAAATGATCAAGAATCTATTTTTTTCTTCGTTTCTTAGGGCTACTATTTCCTACACCATTCAGTTCTTTTGCAAACATCCCTTTCATTAATGACATGACACAAGGGAGGGTTGGGCCTCATTATAAGGTTGTTGGTTGTGAAATTGAAATTATCAAATAAACTAATCATAAAAAAGGGTTCAATGTCAAGTTTGGAAACCCTTCTAAAACACAAGATTGATGGCCCACTATAGTTTACCTATTTAATTCTAAGAGCATTTTCCAAAAGTGATCAATGGTCCACCATTGTTTTCCTCTTTTCTTCTCATAGAATTTTCTATTGTTTTCCTATTTTCCTCACTTCATCATAATTTAATTTAGATGTTCCATTTCTTTTTGAAGCTGCTCAATTTAGTTTGTAGAAAACTTGATCAATTGTAAGTGATTCAATTGGTTTGACCGACTTTCATTGCAAGTTCAGGAAAATAACATTTTGAAGCCTACATAGATATGAGTTACCCTTCTATGGTCTAATTTAAATTATACACAACTGAGCATCCCATCCCTCCTTAATGCTAGTTTGTTGTCTATCTTGATAATGAATAATTAATGCTTGTGAAGCATGATCTCTTATGCAAATATAGAAGAATTACTGCTCTTTGTGAGCTTATTTTGTTTAGATAAGACACATGATAATTAATGGCACTATTATATTTCTCCTCCTAGTCCTCCAACTCAATCATGCTCGGAAGACTCTTCAACAAGAGTGCATCACATTTTTCTCTAATTCCTTCTCTCAAAACCCCAATTTATTTTATATCTTGCTTGCTTTTCTTGATAGAGTAAATCTCCCAATTTCTTGATGTGTATCACTAATATACCAATATACTAGTGGGGGAGTAAGTAATACTCACCTTACCAAAATTTCATCAATAGATACCATCGTTGAACATTCCCAGAGTTCAACTTCTTAGAGATGGATCTCATGTCTAGAAGACAACTAAGAAAGCCAAACACTTCTTCTTGCACATTGTTTTTGGGAAACTAGGGATGACAACTTTGCCTATTTATAGAAAGATTCTTAGAAGAAAATGACCTCTTTAGTTATAAAATGAGCTTAGTATCGATCCATCCAACCCTACCTTTCATCATCAAAGGAAATCTCTAGAGGCTTGTTCAGTTTGGGTCCCTCGTGAACTAGTTGATATGATTTGGTCAAAATTGCAATTCCATCTTCTCCCTTATCAAACATGACCAAATATCCTTTAGTGGGGCACACAAGGACTTGAAAAATTCTTCATAAGTTAGGCATATCAATAAATTATGAATAATTTGGTTTAGGTGACACCTAATTGAATTTGGATACATGTTTGGAATCATGATAATTGACCTTAAATTACATTGTTTCTATGATAGTTGACTTGGAAACAAAATCTTACTTGAGATAACATTCATAAGGAAGACTTCTTGGGCCCCTCATAATGATGTATGTGTAGGAATAATCCAAAGACTTTCCATTTTTTTCTTTTTCTATCACTATGCTTCCTACCTTTGGGGCTAGGTCTTCTTTGGAACATGCAACAATATTTCTAGACAACAAAAAGCCACAACCTTCCTTCATCATTAGAATTAGCATATCTTCAACTTATAGATTGGGGCACAATTCTGGAATATTATCCTTAGCTTTGTTACTTGGCAGATATGGTTGGAAGACAATAATTGTATTTTTGACGAAACATCAATATGGTTCAATGTACTTGAAAAAAAACCATATGCAATGTCTTGGAGACAATCTTATCTTGCCCCTGGAGTAAGGAGGACCTATAAAGTTTTCTCTAGGGATTTGGAAAAGTTTGTTTTTTGGGATATGACTTGAATTGGACCCTCACCAAAATCTCTTTGTAAGCTTTGTAACAAACATTTAATTGTTTTTTTTTTTACAAAGTTGAGGAAATTTCCAAAATTTACCTAGAAGTTGAAATGAACCATTGTGATGGTTGGCCTTCCAAGGCAACATATTAAAAATAAAGGTTGTGGAGAAGAATGAAAATCAATAGAGAGGAGATATGACAAATGAAGAAGGGCAATAGCAAAGATGATAACTCAAGGAAACAATATGCTTGATGATTGGAGGAGAATAAGATATTGAGTTTGTCCCATGATGAGAGAAGATTGTTGTTGAGCCATGGCCATTTACAAATGTTCTTCTAGTGAATAACAATGCACTAGATTTGTGTATAGCTCACCCTTTTGTAATCAATTTCCCGCTTAATAAAATCCCCAATCAATTTGGTTTCCACGATAAATATTTGTTGTTATGATGTGTTTAAATTCTTTGTGTGTGATTGAGCACTTTATTCTATGGTGGTTCTATTTGTTATTTTGGTTGCATCATGGAACATAGTGATGTGAATGCGGAATAACATTCACTTCTAAAATCCTTCTTGAACATTTGCATATATTTGTGTTTGCAAATGAGCAGAGTGTGGTTGAATGCATATAGATTTGTAGCAGCTTGAATGCTAGGCATGTATTTTGTTTAAACAAGGTTGAAGTTTTGTGTAATAAATTTCAAATTGCAGAGGTCATTATTCCTTTCGAGTTTTGAATCTCACTTGTACTTGGCAAGAAAAAGTTTTAGTGCTATGAATGCCACTTCAAAAAATAGAGTGCATTATTTAATGTAACTGTAGAAACTACAAAGTTTTAATTGTTGTGTCAACTCAATCAAATGCAGTGCTTGATAATCTGCTACAACATGCACATATATATTAATGGGTGATGTGTTTGATAATTTATTTCTGTAGAGGATCTATGTTGATGAAATGGAAGGCCACATGCCTACTGTTTACAAATCAAGATATTGTTGTTTTTATTTTTATTTTTTCCATCTTCATGGAGGGACTTTGCCTATTTTGTCTCCCTCGATGATTGGTCAATCTTTTCCTCCCCTTTTCCACAAGCTTAATTTTGATGGTGCTTCCAAGGGAAACTCAAGTCATGGAGAGCTTAGAGGTTTCCTATGGGATGAAATTGGATAGGCATGTGCATGTCTCAAGAAATATTGGGTCAATTACATCCAACATGGAAGCAATCATGGCTTGTCTACAAGGGCTCAAACATGCTCACGATCTCAATATTTGACACTTGGTGATAATGAGTGGTTCCCAAGTGATTATTTGAATGTTCTAGTAAGCTCCTCACGGTAGGGAATCAGTTGAGTTGCTAACAAATTGGTTATCTCTCATGTCCCTTCGAGCTATTATGGCCCTATTGCATACCTTCCAATGTGACTAATTCCACCACCTTTGATGGTCTAATAATGTTGTTGTAGATAGCTTAGCAAGTAAAGGTGCAATTTTTCCACAATGACATCAAACATTGTGGATCACAAGGCAATCTCAAGCATTTCCCGAGTTATTTATGGATCATGGGATGTCTAAGGGGAATGATCAACACTTTTATTCGTGATTTTTTTGAGTTTAGAACATAAATATCTTAGTTCAACACCCTCTTCTACATGTTGTATATGGACCAACATCATTCCATCATCTTCATTTTTCAAGGATGGAAAATTTTTCACCACTTATCATCATAGTAGAGATGGGAACAAGACTGATTATTAGAGGCAGTCTCAACACTACACATCTTTTATTCTCTTACAACAAATAACATCCATCAATTAATGTCCATTCTATTCAAGGACTTGGTTTTATGTTTGGAAGATGACGGTGGCAATGTCCCCACCCTTTTGTTTTTCAAGATATTTGTTGTTGTCTCATGGCATTCTCCTAAATTCTCAAGTTAAATTTATTTTCCAATTAAAACTTTATACTTAAGTGGCACAGTTAAAGCTTAATTATTTATTCTATTTTCTAATTAATATAACTCCAAAATTTTTATTTACTTACCCTTAAAAAATGAAAACAAAACTTACACAAGACATATGCAATTTATTAATCATAAATATTTTATCTTTACAATCTCACCATTAAAAACTAACCTAACAATTTCTTGTATTATTAAGTTTAAATATGCACTTTGTTAATATAAAAATTTAAGTTAATAATAACAATAATTTAATTTTAAAGAACAATATAATTAAATACAACGACTTAGAAAACAATTTTGTTTGTGGAACAATAAATCTTCTTCATAAACTTATATGTATAGCTTAAATAAATTTAAAATTTAAAATTTAAAATTTGAATTTAAAAAAAATATAAACATAATCATTCTTAATTATTAAACTTATTTATATTAAATATTTTTTTCCTAAATTATAATTATAATTATCTATTAAGTATGAAGAGGTTTATAATTTTTTAGATTTTTTATCCATATCTACAATGTCCAAAGCCTTTATCCATATTCAAATTTTTTCTTTAAGTTTTACATGTGTATAATTTTGTTTTAGATTTTAACTTCAAATTTTAACATAAACATCCATCATTAAACCAAATTCCATTATAATTTTATCTTCAAATTTTAACATAAACATCTATCATTAAACCAAATTCCATTATACTATAAGATATTATCTAATGATAAATTATTTAATTCCCTAATCTCTTTTATTAAGGATTTTTGTAAACTGGATTGTACACAGTCAGATCCCACACTCTAGATAACATTAAATGTTTTGTAGGTTTTATAGCTTGGTGTTTATTTCTCCCTCGGGGTTTTAGCACAAACATCAGGGTTCTATCTTCCTCGTGCAAAGAAAATAAAGCGCACAACCTACTGCTTACAAGCAAAAATTTCTCCACGGAGAATACAAGCAGAGAGAGGGGATGCTTTTCAATGTGCATATGATCTCGCAAGGGTTACTCCATTACAGGTATATTCTAGTGATGCAGTTTGAGGGATGGCTAAAAAATTTGTATGTAGGGTGATGGGATTTGGATTCAATGAAATGGCAAAATACGTAGCGAAAATTGAAGCGAAAAATTTGAGTACTGGGTCTCAAAGATTCAATGGTTCTCAGCATAAACCTCAGTCCAAAAATCCCCAAACCCAGCAACACAACGAGAGGATGAATATGCAAAAAACAAAAGCACTAGCCCAACAGAGTACGAAAAAACAATCATAGGGAATCCAAAGTGGAGAACTGGTCAAAATTTTCTCAGAATCTGTAGGGATTTCCAAGAGAGCCAAATGCAGAAAACGATGAGAATGGAAATAAGCCATCAGAATATTGGAGATCCATTATGATAAACCTAATTCAGAGGGGAGAAAAAATAAGCATATGATGAAAATACAATCATAGGGAAGCCAGAGTGAATCACAGGTCAAAATGGGCTCAAAATCTGGAGGGTTTTCCGAGATATCCAATTGCAGAGAATGGGTAGGATGGGATGAAGTCATGAGAATGTTGGAGGCCCATTCGAAGGGACACATTACATTATCGAATGAGCAAATAATATTTCTGAAGGTTGTTTCAAGAGGGGAATCTATCTTTCTTACAGGCTTTGCAGGCACAGGTAAGAGCTATCTTATTGATTTTGTAGTAAAAATATTGAAGGAATTGCATGGTCCAGGCTCCATCTTTGTAACAACCTCAACAAGGATTGCAACATGCCATTTGAATGGCATGACTCTACATTCCTTTGTTGGAGCACCGCCTTGTGCTATGACTCAGGAACAACTATTGATAATAATTCAAACAAGCCAAGAACAAGCCAATAAACCATTCAAACAAGCCAAGAACAAATACTGAGCAAACAAACAAGCCAAGAACATGTCATTAATTCAATGTTGAGTTTGAGCAGTTCCACCATTTTCCATTTATTTATAATAGGCCTGGTGTTATTATTTGTACATGGGGAAGTTTTCCATATTTGATAGAATGAAAGTTCTTAGCTAGACATTACTCAATAATGCATTTACATGAGATAGGGTACTATTTGAAAAATCTATATGAATCCTTAGGATGTGGTGCATCCATTATTAAAAAACTCATAGAGTTTGTTTTTTGCCGAGAAAATGTGCATGTGAATGAATTGATCATTTATTAATTAAATCATTTTTTAATTCATTTTCCTCCTATCCCAAGGTCACAAAGGTCCTTACATGTGTGCTAAATCGCCTTGATTTTGATTTTGAGTTAGCAAAAGTTAGGGATAAAATATAAATTTATGCTTATTAGGTACCCACATTCTCATTACGATTTGGAAATACTTGCAACATCAAAATATATCACAAATAGAACTACTAGCCATAGGAAAACATAAATATATCTCTAGGCTTGTGATGGAACCATTTGAGTTCTTTTCCTTCAAGAAAATTTGTAAACAACATCAAAACTACAACATCTTCAATCATGAACTCTACATGAGCTAATGAAAATAAATAAACAGTTGTCATAGGGTCTTGGCCCCTTGGCCTACTATAGTTGGGTAAATGACACAAAGGAAACAACTAGTTTCTTTAAGGCCATTAAATAAACTATCAGATTAAATAAACATGTGATTTTGAATATGCCACCTCTTCATTATCTATGGTATTATCTTACTTGCTATATTGGGTTTGAACATACGTAATATGCCTAAGTTGTTATGCTTATCAAGTACAATACTAAGCTTCCTACTAGATGCTTAGTCATTCACTAAACAAAGCCCATATGAATGTAACTTATGGATATAGCTCATCCCATCTTATGAATCCTAAATTGTAAGCAAGTACCTATTCTTTCTATGTAATTAGCCACCATATCGAATAGAGACCAATGGTATTCATAGTATAAGGTAAGTAAGTATGAACCAATGTGAATGAAAGCTTGAGATTAGTCATATTAAAGTTGAACAAGAGATGAATGGGCTTGATAAGTTGTTGTACTCATATCCACCTAGTTAAATAGGGATATACAGGTAATAGTTAACCCCTATGATACTAGTGTTAGCATGATAGAGCCCACTATTGTTCCATATAAAAGAAGATGTACATAATAAATACTAGTCTAGTTTTCCTACTCTGATCACTGTACTTGACTTGACCATATACTCTTGACAAAGCTGGTCTCTAAGATGAGCTTACTCTATGATACTAGCTTACTTGGAATCAAGACTACAAGCTATTGATATGAGTTCATTCTACTGTATTAGTCTAAAGTAGTCATGCTTAATTGATGTAATATGAATGTTTACCATTGAATCTGATTGAATATAAGAGTTAATACGAGTCTATACTTGTCACTATGATAGCAATATCTCCATATCATATTGGTGTTAATTATACCAAATACATTCATTTTATTGAGTTAGATATGTGAGCTTATAGTATTGAATACGAGGAATAGCACAAAGTAATGATGATTATTGACATAACATTGATTAGGGGAAAGAGTACTGTTTCAATCCTTATAATAGCTAAGAGTTAAGCTAGTACCTTCTTAGTACTATCATATTATGTAAATACCATGGATGTAGTACTAGTACTAATAGTAATAACGATGATAGAACTGGTAGGATAAGTAGAGTATACATCATAACACTGTGATATTGATATACAAGATTCACCTAGAACTAAGACCATGGAATTTCTTGTACTAAGAGCTTGAACAATATGAATACCATAACTATTGAATCATCTAAGCTGATTTATATAAGAACATAGTGTTTTTCTTATGTTCCTATCACGATAGATCATATGTTATGAATAAATAGGACCTTGTTACGAGCTTAGTGAAATTTATTGACCTCTTATGAATAAGTAAGAGTCTAATGAAACAAGTGCTGAATACTAATAGTAAACATATACGAGTTTGCTTCGCGAGGACTAGGTCAAATTGATACTTTTTGCAAGATACTTTTTGATAGTTATTTGTGCTTGTCTAGGAAAGTGCTCTGGTACTTTTTGCAAGATTCTTAATATGCAAAATGAACAATAATAAAGAAGTAACAATTGTGATAGCTAACAGGAAATGAATAATAGTAATTGAACACGTGAAATGGAAAATCTCTTATTGATATTGGAATTTATAGCAATGTTCACAATGCTACTTCGAGGGGGCAACCTTGAAAAGAGTAGAGCTCCAATACAATGTAAAATACTTCATTCCTTTTACATAGCTCTTTACCCCTATAAATAGCTTCTAGAAAACCCTAACCATAACCAATAGTGGCCCTTGCATTAATCACTGAGCCATATTACATTATTGAATGCCAACTACCTAGTGGGTCTTATTTAATGAGGCCATGTTAAATTATTGAGTTAACACACCAACTGCCTATTTTAAACGAGGATGGCCACCTTACATTAGCATAAGTACCATTAACTAGAGGAGTTAGGGTGGGACCCTAACACTATTAACGATTTGATTGATTCCATTCTACATTGTGGAGTTTAAGTGAAGCTTGACTAATACACTTTGGGAGGCATGATTAGGGTTAGATGCTACCACGGGAATAATGGTATAGCTGAAAGATGTTTTTTTGGAGAATGCCTAATTGGAATCTAAAGCCTTGAGAATTATACAATTATAATAATTCAATGTGTAATGGCCTAAAAATCGATTGTTGGAAACATCTTTTACACCGATTGTTGAATTTGAGAATTATAACAAATACCATCCTTCTATTAGATTTAGTTGAAATGTAATGACCACTGTAGAATGGCCCCAACATCAGTATCTGAAAAAAAGTTTCTAGGTCAAATGTCTTACTTCAAAATAATGTGGTCAAAGGGATTTATTTGTCTTGGAAAATATAGTCAACTATATTTTGGAATCTAATATCTCCCTATAGTTGTATAAGAGATTTTCATTTATTCAGTCTGGCTGTGATATGTTGTGGGAGATTTTGTCAACATCAGTATCTGAAATAGAGTTTCTATGTCACATGTCTGACTTCAAAATAATATTCAACGAGATTTATTTGTCATGGAAAATGTAGTCAACTGCATCTTGTTGTTTAGTTGTTTCCTATTATTCCATAAATAGATTTGCATTTAGTCAACCCCGTTGTGCCATGTTGTGGAAGATTTTGTTAATATTATTTTCACATTGAATTGAATCAAACATTAACTTGAAATTATATCTGTGCCTTTTTATGATTGTTAATATGTTATCACATGTTCTTAACCCTTTCAGTCATACACTTTACTTAACATAGACATTGTTGTTGATTGTTGTATTACCTAGTCAACTCCACTTTCTTTGCCCTTTGAAAATTTCATGTACATAATTATCCTTGGTGGTGTGTTTGAGTATGATACAATCCCTGTCTAAATGTTCATGTTTTATTTGCTATACATTTATTTGTTGTTATTTGATTCTTCAAAAAGAAGCTTCCTGATTTTTTGATTGGATGTCAGGTGGTAGGAAGGCATCATTAATGGGATAAGTGAGGAGGATCAACAATTCTCTCCTCATTCACTTTATACAAGGGACATCTTCTAGGGCCATGTTTATTCCTCTTCTGTAGGCTATCCCATGTTAGAGATTTATATTATTAAGCAACAGACATATAAAATGATGAGCTTTTGAAGAGAATTTGAACTTTCACACTAGTTTCCACCATCATGATGGTTCCTCCAACACTTCCCTAAAGCAATAAGATTTATAACCAGTCTTTGTAGTACACTCCCAAGTGGGATTATTTGACCAATGATGTTGTCTTCCTTCTCACTTATACTGACATGGCTAGACCCAAGGATAGCAGTGAAAGCATCCCAAATAACAACATATTCCCCTCTATCCAATCCTATCAAAAGATAACCACACCTGCCTCCAAATAGAAGAAAGCTCATGATCTGCTATCTGACCAAGGTTTAAAAAGCCTCTTTCCCTAAAAAATAAAACCATGTGTACTGGCAGCCTATAGTCATCATTGCAACCCATCCAAGGGTCTTCCCTCAATCTTATGATTGAACCATTTTCAAATCTCCACACAAACTAATTCCCAATGATAGGAAAGGCTAGGAATGCTTTCCATGAGTACTCTTGAGTCTTCATAGTCTTTTTGATCCACTCTTCTACAGTCCCAAGGCTATTATACTTCTGCACTACATCCAAATACCAAAGATCCTTACCTTGGATAAGCCTCCATACACTCTTTGTTGCCAAGGCTTTGGAGAAGTGAAAATTATTTTTTAAACCCCAACGCCCCTAAAAATATTTTCAATCTTGAAACTTCCATCACTATTTTTTGCTATGGATGAAGATACTTGAGTGTCAAAAATATATCATTATGTTTAGGGATGAGTGTACATTATTATGGTATACAATATGTTTAAGAATGCAATTGATTTTCTGCATATCCTACTAAGGATAGCAATTTGTAGTGTAAGTAGTGATGATGACAAAGTTACCCTGACAGGGTTTTAGCCTTTGTGTATTGTTACTGTCACTTCCATAACCATGATTGGTTTGAACTTTGAATGCTTTAAAAATATCGTTGATCTTATTTTTGATTGTTTTTGTAATTTTATAACATCTTTCTAATGCTTTGATATTATGGTAAATTCGTATAACTAACTAACCATGATGGATAGGTTGGAGTAAATGGCCCTGATGGATAGGTTGTAGTATTGCTAAACTCATGCATCTTATATTTGAGATTCAAATAGTGTAGCATCGTTGAACACATACATCTTGTTTGATATTCATGTGTATCCAAATACTATTATGAAGGGATATGGTTTTATACATTCTCATTTGTGTTCATATGGATGCTTAATGACCAAACTGCATGTTTTCTTTATTTTCAGTGCAACAGAGAAATTAATTGTCAATACCAGGAGAAGCTAAGAGCAATGCGAGCTCAACATGCTAAATATCGAGAAGATTTTTTACATCGAGAAGCACAGGTGTGGAAACAACAGTATTAACAAGCCAATCTAAGTTAGTTTCAACATAGTGTTGGTGGCCCAATGGTTGGATACAATGAGAATGATCATGAACCTCGTGGTCATGGCGGTTCCCTTGGAGAAGGTAATCCAGGCTACCTAGGAGGTTATGACTCTTATAGGGACAGAGTTCCATACTATGGTAGTGTTGGACATCCATTCAACAAAAATCAGGAATATGAAGCAAGGGGGCCTTACCCTGGGGGTCGAGTGTATGATTCGACCTCACACTTTTACTAAAATGTATCCAATACATCAGTATTGGTGGATAATTTCCTATCAGGTGCATTCTTTTTATCAATTTTTGGAGTCAGGAAATGCTTCTAGCCGCTACTTGAATCACAGAGAGTTTTACTGCATCTTTTAATCGATACCCTCTCTACATTTGTTTCTTGATACAGCCTGTTGATCTATGACTATGCATATTCTCAACAATTTAAAAAAAAAGTATAACTGCATTATTTTTGTTGTTGAAGACTGTATAGGGTTGTGAAAGGTGTTAATTATGATTGTTTCTCTATATGATGGGTATATAGAACTATATGTTGAAGTTAGTATTGATGTATAGAACTGAATCTGTTGGATATCCATAAGGGGTGCTTCTTGCTTCGTTGCGAGTGAAACTGTTGGGTTTTCTTTCAAGTCAAGAGTGAGCAGTAATAAGCGATGGAAGGTAAGAAGGACCAATTGTTGCATCTTCAAGTGCGGGGTCAACTACAACTTCTTCTTTCTTTGTAAGAAAAATTCAAACCCTAAGCCAAAGTTCAAAATTCAAACAAGTTCAAATCCAAAGAGGGGTAAGGTATGTATATATGCGTAAACTTTACCAGTCAAATCGTTGGATGGATGGGGTCCCTTGTCCCACAAAAAAGGGATCTCATACACCAATTTGATGTTTGGATTAATTGTTGGTATCCCTTGTTAGACCACGTAGATGTGAGCATTGAACATGTAAGCATTGGGGATAAGAATTTGGTTGTTGTTTGTGTCAAAATTCCATAATTTCTTTGAAAGTCATGCCAAAATTCATACCTGGAAAGGGAGGAGGAGGAGGGTTTTGTTGCTAGGTCAGCCCATGCCATGATCCTCACACCGTATAAGGTGGTATTATTAAGGAGGCCCTCCTTATGATGTGACCACAACTTTAGGGTTTTGCAACAATAACCACGGTGTGGAATTTTACTCGGGAGAACGACCAGTGTTAGGCACTGTGGTTTTATGATTTATACCAATTCTTGTCTGCTACCTTTTTCACAAACATGATCCAATGCCTATAAAGACTCTGGTGACCAATTATACATGTTAATTTGTTGAACGGATTGATCGCGATACAAATTCGTTGTTTTAACAAGTTTTTAAAGTGAGAGAGTTTTAAATCACAAGAGGAAGGCATCTCACTTGACTAGTAAGTTTACTAACCTGTAATTCATTTCACCAGATACTGCTATTTTTCAATCTATGGATGGCTATTAACTTCGATGTGTATATTTTTACACGTGCTTTATTTCTGGGTTATCTCTTTTCATGTCTGCGTGCAATGTCTAGTATTTAATTTTATTTCCGATCTGTGCGTGGAATAGCTTTTTTTTTTTTTCTTTTGTTTCTTTTAATTTTATTTTTGATCCTTTTGTATATGTTTACTTTCTTTGTTACATTTCAAAAAAATATTTTTATGTCAATATGATCTATCAATTTAATTCAATATGGCTTCTCAACTTTTGTTCTTGTTTGACATTATGTCAAGGTTTACTTTTTCTTGGTATGCGTTTATTTTTCCTTCTTCATTTTCATGCATTTTTCCTCTTCAATGATATCTTGAATAAACCCTTAAATTGTATCCAGACCTCTAACTCTTTCTTCAAATTGGGTTGTACTTGATGTGCAATTTTTAATGTTTGTTAATCTAGACAATCAATTCTGTTTGAGTTGATATGTTAAGCCCCGCAGGTTTTCGATTGCTTATTTCCTTGTTTCAGGTGGTGTTTAATCTGTAGAATGTACTGAACTTGAGTACAATCTTTGTCTTTTGTTTTTATTTTATTTTGCATGTAATGATTTTAAAAATACACTTGTGACAAGATTGGTTCTCGTGGAAATAGTGCCCGTATTCATTTTGGGAGCATTGCATTGGAATGAAGCCCGCTTACAATATTTGAAAGAATCCTCTCGATGGAGATGTCATGCTTGTGGGTATTTGTTCAGCCAAAATCGTACTGGTCTTTGGGGGATTTCAACTTGGTTGGGGGGCATGAAACCACCCCCATTTTACCAGTTCTCTTAGATCTTTATTTGGAATCCTTGATACGGCTTTACTAGCCATAATTGATTGTTGATGTGGGGATATTTGCATGTCAACTAAACAGTGGTTGTCAGAGTCTCGACAATTTTGTTATTTTTTACTTCCCTCCTAAGGTGAGCTTCATGCATTTTTCTATATCCCTCCATGACTTCTATTAGCTAAAACACTATTCTTGTGTTATTTTCTTGTTTCTTTTTTGAAAATACTTCAAGAAACATGCCCCATGGGGTAGTCTGCCTTCACTTTAGGTGCCAGGTCTAAGGGGTAGCTATTCTTCCAATATCATATGGGACTTGCACCCAACCTCATCTCATTGAACTCATGATATGTTGGTGGGCCAGACCATGGAAAGAATGGAACGCTAGTGGATGGCTTAACACTCCAACTTCACAAGTGAATCAATGCCTAGTTTGCAAGGGTTTTTTCATTGAAAGTTGGTAGAGGCTTTAGGATTTTCAACTTGATTGATGATTAAGACATATTAAATCTATTTAAAGTTTCTAGTTAATTTTGTTCAGTTACTTTTGCTGATTTAATTCTATTGGGAAGATTGTTAATGCACTTAAGTCTGAGGTATTTTCCGTTAATTTCATTAATTAATTGGTCACTGGACATTTGTTCTTATTTTTCTTTCTCTTTTTGAGTGCATTTTTGGGTTAATTGTTACATAGGCATGTTGAATTATTAGTTAAATGCAATTTGTTGTCACTCTGGTTCACTATTTCTGAGAAAGTCTAAGAATCAAATTTTTTTATCTTTTGTTTTCTTATCACAACTATGATAAACGCTTGTGTTTGTTGTGCACATGTACGACATCCTCTTAATTTACATTCACAGTGAAATATACTTCAAATTGCATATTAAGGCCTTTCAGCTCATACCTTTCTCTATTTTAATCTTTTTTATCCTCCCATTAGAAAACAATCAGTTTATCCTATCAAGGCCCATCTCATGGCCCTCAAAATTCCATTTAGTTTCTCACTCTGCAACTCCTGTTGGCCTTTCACATGTTTCCTCTCTCCCATATTTTTATTCCTCTCTTTGCAAATGCTCTTGGCTTCTGTTCCTCCTCTGCAGTTGCCGTGCAAGGTCGTAGGTGGTGATTGAGTGTATCAAAGAATATTCAGGTAGCAATAATGTCTGGAGGATCACCTGTAGTTTCACACGATGATCATGATGAAGAGCAAGTTAATCTTGATGGAGATGTTGAGCCTAAAGAGATGATGGATGATGAAAGGGAGGGTGAAGGAGAGGAAGAGGAGGAAGCGAACAATGGATAAGAAATAGGTTTTCATGCTGAACAAGATGGAAGAGCTCCAAAAGTATCACTAGAGAAACTATCTGAAGATAACAATGGAAAGAATGATTGCCATGACTAGAGCAATGACAAACAAGAAAAAAGAAAGAACATAAATGTAGATTATCTATTGTCTCTTCCTCCACATGGATCTTAGGTTTTCATAGGTAGTCTGCCCCGTGAGGCTTCAAAAGAAGATTTAAGAGGTCTTTGTGAACCTTTTGGTGACATTTATGAGGTAAAACATTGATTTTTTTTGGATGTTTTTAGGTAGAGTAAATTGGCGTAGCATGAATGATTTTGTACTCAATTAGTTACGTTGCATTGAGTATTTGTTTTCTTAAAATAGATCCAGCTAATGAAAGATGAGAGAAAATTGGAGAATAAAGGTTATTCATTTGTGATATTCACAACCAATGAGTCTACTCTTAAGGATATTAAAGGTTTGAAGGATATGGAGTGGAAGGTAACGAGGACAATTTTATGTTGAATTGTACTTATTCAATTTTTCTTCTCACTTGTATAATCTCATCTATGATTTGATTTGATCTTATGTGTCATTGAATTACAGGGAAGAACTTTACGCTGCTCTCAATCACAAGACATAAACTGACTATTTATTGGTAATGTACCAAAAAAATTGGACAAAGAGAAGCTTGAGAAAAGCATTGCTGAAAATAGTCCCGGGCTTTAGAGTGTAGAATTATTGAAGGTACTGTCATAAGCATCTATAGAATAACACCTTAAAATTTTCAATTGATCAACAATTCTTTTATCAAGTATATATTATGTTAGGGGTAGGTCTATTTATAACTTTATTGTAGATAATACTAATTGTTAATGACTAATTGATTTCATATTTGATAAACAAGATCCACAAAATGAATAAAGAAATCGTGGATTTGCCTTTGTTGAGTATTATATTCATGCTTGTGTTGAACATGCGAGGAAAAACATGTCAAAGAAAAATTTTAAGTTAGAAAATAGAACCCCAACAATTCAATGGGTTGATCCAAAGAATACACCTGAGATAACAGAGGTATGATAACTCCTTTAGTTGTAGATTTGTTTTACTGAAGATTTGGGTATGCAACTGTTTTTTTGTTTGTATTTTCCCAATAAGTCCTCTTACTAAAAGTATCTCTATAAGTGTGATTTTGTATGCAAATGTTTTTCTGGGCTTGAAAATGTATTCTATTAGCAAATCTGAAGTCTATTATATAGCAAAATTTGTATACAATGATGTTGAATTAATTTCTTGTTGTAACTGTTGTATTTGTAAATTGTGTTAAACTTCAAATGCTTGTATTTCTAGGTATGAGAATAATTTGTGAGATAGACTAAGTTAACCAATCAAATTTGTTCTCAAGTTTGTAGCGATTTACATGCTTATTGTATCAAGTGATTATACCTTTGACAAATTTAAAGTCCTTCCTCAGGTTAAGGCTATTTACCTGAATAAATTGCCTGAGAGTGTGACACAAGATAAATTGAAATAAATTTTCAAGTGTCATGGGGATATTACTAGAGTTGTTCTACCAGCTCCAAAACCTGGACAAAGCAAAAGGGAGTTTCAATTTGTTCACTTTGCTGAAAGGGAAAGTCACTTTGCTGAAAGGGAAAGTGCATTGAAAGTTGTCGAGCAGGCATAAAAATATGAACTTGAAGGTAACTGTGATATATTAGATATAGATGCACTCCTTATTTTTCTTGTCAAGGGATGTACCTTTTAAATTTTAATGCATTGATGTTTAGGGTGCTGCACATTTTAACAAATTATTTGTTATGATGAGGTATTGTTTTGGAGATCTCTCTTGTGGGACCTCAGAGTGAAAAAAACACAAATGAAGGAGCATATTTATCTCAAAGGGGAAGTCTGTTTCCAAGTTATCAGTCTCAAATGGGCTTTGGCTATGCTGGCAACATGTATGGTGGTTCTCTTGGTACAGGTTTTGGGGCAATAGGAGGCTATGCCCAGGTAAGATGTGTTAAATTACTGAGAGGGGGGGTGAATCAATAATAGCATAATTATAATCCTTTTTCTTCAAATGTTATATCAATGTAGAATTATAATCCAATAATGAGCAGTAAGAAATAAACAATCACACATATACACAGTACACCAGTGTTTTACATGGAAACCCAAATCGGGAGAAAACCACATAATGCTTTTTCTTATATGTCTTGAAGAGTTACATTCATTGGAAGCACCAACTTCCTTTGTTTTCCAGCTGCAACTGGAAGGAGGCTCCAACCCCCTAGTTTCCAGACTACAACCCGAGGGAAGATCCAACTCCCCAATTCTCTGGCTACAACCAGAAGGAGGCTACAACCCCCAATGTTCTCTGGCTACAACCGGAATGTGGCTACAACCACATGTCCTTGCCCCGTCCTGCCACCCTGAAGTAGAAGTAGAATGATGGAACCACTGTCACACTATCACTGTGAGGTATACCGTTGTAAACCTGTACCAATAAATCTGAACCATGCATCAACCATGCATCAACCTATAATCAACATGTACCATAAACAAGTGCATCAACCATGCACCAACCTGTAATCAACCTGTACCATAAACACGTGCATCAACCATGCACCAACCTGTAACCAACGTGTACCATAAACAAGTGCATCCAACCATGTACGAAGTATGTACCAATCATGTGTCAACTACTCATCAACTATGAATCATCAATATGTACCAACATCATCAACTATACACCTCATGTATGTGCACCAACTCATCAACTACTTGTCTCAACCATGTACTCAACAT
>ML780086.1:121782-195854 GCA_009831015.1 Picea engelmannii | reverse complement strand
TCTTAAACCACTTTGACTACTTTGACCTTTTGGGGCTTCTAGATGACATATGAGGGTCCTCCAACTTCGTAAGGCCATAACTCTCAAACCATGAGGAGTTATGTGACGTTATACATACCACTAGAAATGGCATGACATGTACTGTCCATATAGAATAGTATTATCTGAAAATATATCATAACTCATATTGTTACCCATCAAACAAACTTGGGTCCATTACCCAAACCTGAGGTCTCCAACTTATCATGGCCATAACTCTCTAACCGTGAGGAATTATGTGTCGTTCCACATACCACCAGAAATGACATGACAAGAACTATCCATTTAGGATATTTTCCCTAACAAATTCAATTTCCTTCATCTCATTATTCCACAATTAAGCATGGGTTCTCTTACTCCACAAAGCGTCTTCCCATGAGGGATTTCACCATAAGGGGACCGCTTTGGAGTTCATCCATATTTAATTCTTATCAACCATGACAAAACAATAATGAGTCATATTTACATCAAACAATATTGGGTCCATTACCCAAAACTTTGTGCTACGGGGCTTTCTTCAAGGGTTGACATCAATGACAACCAACCTTAATCAACAAGATGCATGTCAAATCCTTTCTTGATTGTGCTATCTAATTAAGAAATTGCATAAATTGAAATCCATTTCTTGTTTGTCTTCTCTATTTGACAAACTTTTAATGCCTTTTCTTTCTGGTACTATGAATTGCCATTCATAATTTCATCCTCATGTTGAATCTTAATATAGTTTGGCAAAATATCGTGAAATAGGGGAATGGTTTAACCAAATATTAAATTGGATCATCAGAACTCCGTTGACTAAAGCTCTTTCTTCCTTCCATTTTATGCAAACAATGATTTATGGTAGAGGGCCAACTCCTGCAGGCATGGCCATGGTACTGATGATTCTTCCTAACAAACATATTGGATATGTATTGTAAGTGAAAATTGTTGTCAGTTCTTATAGTTTCACACATTTTTTCCCCATGAAATACATATCCTGCGGGAACCCACTGTGCACTTTCCCTCATTTTGAGGATGGTACCCAGGGAAAGCCTGATTCTACAGAAGCTTGGGGCTTTGTCAACACATGGCTCAAGACCAAATGCACTTGCAAGAATTGAACATGGGTGGGATGGATAACAATTATTCCTCCCAAACACCTGAGCTATACCCAATTGATAAGTTTCATACAATTATCTGTATCCTCATTCAATATTTTTTTTGGGTGCAGACAACAACCGGGGACTCAAGGAGCACAAATTTCACCAAATAGATCTGGTTGAACTGGCTATGGAAGCAGAAAAGGTAGTGGAAATAGTGGGGGTAGACGATATCAACCATATTGATACATTTTGATCCTTGTAAAGATAGCATGTAGACTTCTTGGTTGAGAATATGGGTTGATGACTCGTGGATATCTTGCTTCAAATTGTATGGATTATTTTGCTCTCCTGTGAGCAACTTGCATATGTTGTGTTTTGAATAAAATTTGCAAACATGCTTATGTGTCATTTGATTACATATTTCCTTGCTCCCATTTGATATCTTAAGGACAAAAAATGTTAAGATAGTAAAAAATATTGTTTTCTATTACTGTTTTTAAGTAATATTGATTGTCAAGGTTACATATAGCTAGTTGAGTTGTGGATTAATCTTCCTTTTTGGTTTTATTTGGCCACAAAATAATATTTTTTTAATTGCTATATTGTTGTTTTCTTATTTTTTTCTTCCGAACTTAAGTAATTCTTTGTTGGACAACTGAGAGGGGAGGGGCGGGGGGTGAATCAGTTGTTACCGTGCTTAAACAATTATGCTTATTTTAAACTCTTTATAGAGCACTCAATGAAAATCACAATAATGTAGGGAAGTAAGCAATAAAACATTCAGCATCATTCACACATATAAGATACACAGAGACAAATATTTCCTGAGGAAACCCATAAAGGGTAAAAACCTCTTCTTCTTTATATGATAAGTAATCTTTACATTTTGTACATTATCATACTTATGAGCACCAACTCATAATGAGGCTACAACCTTTGTTTTGCAAGTTGCTACTTGCTGAGAGCACCAACGCTCTGGATTTTCTAACACCCTCTAGAAGGAAGCATCGACTCCCTGGTTTCTCTAGCACCCACTAGAAGGAAGTACCAACTCCCTGGTTTCTCTAGCACCCACTAGAAGGAAGCAACAACTCCCTGGTTTCTCTAGCACCCACTAGAAGGAAGCACCAACTCCCTGGTTTCTCTAGCACCCACTAGAAGGAAGCAACAACTCCCTAAATATTTTAGCACCAACTGGATGGAAGCACCAACTTCCAGTCACACAAGCACCAACCTGTAAAATAGAGAACAACAGTTCTCCCTTGCACCACCCTGCCACCCTGGTTTTTCTGGCTGAAACTAGATGGAAGCTACAATTCCCTATGTTCAAGCACCCACTTGAACCTTTGAGGACAACAATCCTCCCTAGCACCTCCCTACCACCTTGAAATATAAATATTTTCTACTGAAACTTATTACAGTGATATAATGTTCATCAATGGCTTACCAGTCTCATCATTGTTCTGCTACACTTCTCTTCTCTTCTGTATTAGTGTCTCTCTGCCTGCATCTTCTTGCACTTTCTGATCTTCTGTTTTTCTCTACAAGTGCACCTCAACCTTCTTTTACTGTCTCATCTATGCATATATGTTCTTTTCTTCTGTTGTGATTTATGCTCTGTGTCTTATTTTGATTCTTTGAATTACACCTCTTCTGTGTATTCCAGCTCCTACCCACAACATGCCATTTCCCCGTGTGTAATTTCTCTCTACAACATCACCCATCTCTTCTTTGTTCTACGTATTTATCCTCTCTGTGCATCTTCTGCATCCTCTATTCACAATGCTTCTGCATGCTCTCCCCATGTCGAGTGCTCTGCCTGATCATCATTGCAACTCTTCAGCTTCTAGCGGTTAGACCCATGCATCCATCATCACTGGGTTTTATGCCGAGATTCCTTAGCCTCTCCAGTAGTCAAGACTCTTCGTCTTCTCTGTCACAGTCGAGATCATTCCCTCTATTGCAATTCTAGGCTCCAACAATCTTACATCTGTCAATAGCCTCTATAAACAATCTTCATGGCATTGGAAGATGCCTCAAGACTCTTCATCTTCTCTAGTGAACACCTTGAAGTCTCTTCCCATCCTCTGGCAGAAACAATCAGTTGTTTCTAGTAGTTACACTGTGAACCTAAAAAAAAAACACATTAGCAACTAAATCACCAACCTTCCAAGAGTCATGATTCAGTTCTGCTAACTGAATCATAACTGATCAATTAACTGTGAAGAACCACAGTAGCCCTTCAATTATATTTTCAGGTATCCAACACCGTTGGATTACAAGCACAAGGTCTCACGTTGATTTCACCATTTCGACATTCCTATGGTGAAGAGTTTTGACACTCCAACTCCTGGTATCCGAAACCTACACCAAAAGGTGTTTTTCACATTTTGACATTTCACGATTTCGCATGTCATGAATTCCTGTTGCGAGGCATATCGACTCTCCAAGTCACGATCTTCGAAATGGAGATTAGCTTCATGCTAGATTCTCCCTTGAGCCTTCGTCGATGTGACCGTAGGTTATGACCAGGGGCCAATTCTGAACACACATTTCACATTTCGCGTTTTGGGGATTCTATGATGAGTCGTCTCGATTCTCTATGTCCCAAACTCTGAAATGGAGCTTGTTTCTTTGAGATTTTCTCTACATCTCTTCGACGATGTAACCACCGATGGTGACCAAGTGCTTATCCATAAAGCGCTTTCAGAATTTTCCATTTCGACATTCCTATGATGAAGGGTCTCGAAACTCCAAGTCTTGATCCCCGAAATGGAGCTTGTTTGCACTAGATCCTTCCTCTATCTTCCGCAGATGTGACCAATGGTTGTGACCACAACCTTATTCTAAATTGCATTTCACAATTTCACGTTTCACGAATTTGTTGCAAGTCACTCTGACTCTTCCAACTCTCGATCATGAAATGGAGCCTTGCAACTTTCAAGCTCCTTCCTTCACATGCACACAGTTGTGACCAAGTGTTTACCATAAAGTGCTTTCGTGATTTCGCATTTCGGCACTTCGGGACTCCTATGATGAAGAGTCTTGACTCTTGACTCCTCCAACTCCCGGTATCTAAAACTCCGGTTGATGTGTTTGTTTCAGGATTTCGACGTTTCACATTTCACAACTTCAGGACTCCTGTGATGAAGAGTCTCGACTCTTGACTCCTCCAACTCCCGGTATCCAAAAATCCGGTTGATGTGCATGTTTCGAGATTTTGGCGTTTCACAATTCGCAACTCCAGGATTCCTGTGATGAAGAGTCTCAACTCTTGACTCCTCCAAATCCCAATATCCGAAACTCTGGTTGATGTGCCTGTTTCGGGATTTTGACATTTCTCATTTTTCAACTGCGGGACTCCTGTGATGAAGAGTCTCGACTCTTGACTCCTCCAACTCCCGGTATCTGAAACTCCGGTTGATGTGCCTGTTTCAGGATTTTGACGTTTCAGATTTCAACACTTCGAGACTCCTGTGATGAAGATTCTCGAATCTTGAATCCTCCAACTCCCAGTATCTGAAACTTCGAAATGGAGTCTTTGTTTACGATATTTCCATGCCATTATCCATACATTGTTGATCTTCCTTACCTGTCAGTTTTCCATCAAATGAACAAGCACACTCTTGCACTCTGCATGCACCTCTGCATTATCTCTTCTAGTCTTCATGAGCTTGCTCTGCTGCTTCTTCCCAAACTACTACTGGTGCCCATTTGGCACATTATACATGTACTCAGGCCATCAAACTACTGTACTTTCCATCAATGAAAAGAATACGTTGCTTGTAAAACATGCCAACAATCTCCCCCTTTGGCATTGATGGCAACAAAGGCACCCAGACCTATTCTTTTCTCCCCCTTCGACATCAATGTCAAAGAAAAACACGCTCCCCCTGAGCTGTGGCAGTATTTTTCGAAGGTATCAGATATTCAATCAATACAAACTCCCCCTAACAAGATGAACTTTTTTAGGTGTGAGACGGGATGACACCCAACTTCTATCAGAGATATTCAAATGGTGTCTTTTTCACCAGTTATCTGACTTGCAGGATGATTATTTTGAGTGATTATGGAGGAGGAATTTGAAGTTGTATGTTGATTTGATTCTGTATGAGTATATGTGTCTTCATCTGATTCAGAGTCTTCATTTTTTAATTCTTCGACCTGTTCATCTTCAACTTTATTTGTGTCCTGTGTAGAAGTCTCATTAATATTGTACACCTCTCTTGCTGGGATTCCTTCATCAACCTTTTCTTGTCATAACTGGATGACTCCCCTTTTCACTGTTCTCTCTATGCTTCTGACTATTTTCCCCCTTTGTTCCTAAAAGGTTAGCTTTCCTTGACAAGGTCTTTCCTCTTGTTATCTCTTCAGGATGTCATGTATATCATTTTGTAAAACAAAATGTTGTTGTTGAAGATGTTGATGTCCTACTAACACAATGCGTAAATGTAGCTTGTACTTTTCAAACAACCCTTGAATCTCCCCATTGATTCTCATCGATCTCTATTACTGCAATTTCATTTTTATTCCATGATGCATACAATCCAAGGATTTTATGACCATATCCAATCACAAGAAAAAACCGCTACAACCACTCTTATACTTTCTTTTCTTTTTCACAGATGAAGAACCTGTATCAGGTTTCTTAGGAGTATTGATTTCTTCCTTGTTGTATCCAATACCAAATTTGTCATTTGGTGATCTTTGACTATCCAAGAGCTTATCCAGAGTCATGGAGCTATTTAAGAACTTGCTTTGGGTGTTTGATTTCTCAACCTTCAAAACTTCATCTTTCATCTTATGACATGATTCTTCTTCTACTTCTTCCATGGGATAAATGCTAATTGAACATTATTTTATTGTATCTGAATCTTCTTCTTTACTTGTAGGGGAGGATTCAACATCAACATTGTTGTTTGTCCTTATGCTTTTAGCCACCACTTGTCCTGAGTTTATAGACTTTATCTTATAGTCTTTGGAAAGGACCACCTCTTTACATCCTCTGTCACACATTTGACTTACATTGAGAAAATTATATTTCATCCCATATATAGGAATATCATCCTGAGAATCTCCTTTTCCATTACTTAAACTCACCATCCCTTTATCCTTGTTTTTACCTGGTTCATCATTTTCAAGGATCACATTTCCTGTTTTGATTTTGCTTATAAGCAGAAGCCTGTCATTTTCTCCAGTCATGTGCTTGGAACATCTACTATCTATATTCCAGGGGTTCTTTTGTCTTTGAGCTGACAACACTAATCCACACTTATCACTTTCTTTCTTCTTCCAAACTTTGACATTTTTAGTAGAGGAATTCAAATCTGATTTATAGTTCTTTAAGTGACAATCAACAACTTTATGTCCATAGTTATGACAGATGTAGCATTCTGGTTCGTTTATTAAAGAGTCAAAAATATTGTTATGCTTAACATGTCTCCTTTTCCTAGCCATCAAGTGATTTGCAATCTGTGGATATTTTTTACTTGGGTATCTCATTTATTGTTGTGGCAGATATCTATACCTTGAATGTCTTGCTTGCTCATATTTGGAAAATGGTTGTCTTCTTTGAGCAGGTCGATTTCTTCCATGCTGATGATTTCCTTGAGTAGGGAGTACATTATTTATTTGTTCTACAAATTCAGTCCTAGCACCTTTTTCTTTACTCCTCCTGGGTGGCTGATTGTCTTCCTTTGTTTTTGCAGGTTTGTTGTTGCCATTGGTTGTAGATTTGACAAACTTGATGAAGTCTTTGTTTCTTGGATGACCACTACTTGATCCCTCTACATAACCCAAACCATTTTTTAGCTTTGGATTCCTTTGCTGATTCAGAATGGTGGCTAATCCTTCTAAGGCTTTGATACTTGGCAGATTTTGATGATACAAGGCTTGAAACTTCTCCAACTCTTTCCTAGTTTTCATTACTTCTTCTTCCACAACTTTACATCTTGCCTTCTTTTCTGATAACTATTGTTTCAGAATGCCCTCGATTTTCTTTGCCTCTTCTAATTCCACTTTTAGCAGGGCAAAGTCTTCATCAGGTTGTTTACTATCTTTCTCGAATTGTATCAGGACTTTTCTTCTTAAAATTATTCTCTTTAAAGAAATTTCTGTGTTTTTGATTCTCCTCATCATCACATGTCTGATCCTTTCTTTTGTGATGACATTTATTTGCAAAATGACCTATCTTACCACAGTTGAAACATTTGCAAGGAAATTTATATTTGTATTTTCTTGATCCCTTCTTCAGTCTCTTCACAAATTTTGCTTCAATTTCATTAGGCTCAAAATCCTCATTCTTGTCTGCCTTAAATGATGCTTCTCTGGAGGTGGGTTTATCTTTAACTATTCTCATTTGATATGCAGTCAATGTTCCTATAAGTTGATCAAACTCCAAGGTTTTTAGATCATTAAGTTCTTCTATAGCAGAGACCTTTGGATTGAACCTATTAGGTAGAGATCTCAAAATTTTCTGAACTAAAGAAGGTTCCTCAATTTTTTCACCAAGTGCTTTCATTGCATTTACCAGTTCTTCAACTCTCAGAAAGTATTTTCCAATAGTTTCATCTTTTTTCATCTTCAACTGTTCAAACTATACTCTATAGGTTTGAAGCTTGGCATCCTTTACCTTCTCATTACCTTCATAACTACTAATGAGTTTGTCCCACATTTCTTTGGCAGTTCCTAGGTGCATAACTTTTACGAATTATGCTTCTGCAAGCATACTCAAGATAACATTCATAGCCTTAGCGTTGAAGCTAAATTCTAGCTTGTCATCCTTATTATCTAGTACAACTGGCTTTACATAACTAGTATCTACCACATCCCAGACATCTGCACCTAAATCCATTATGTAGGTTCTCATTTTAACTTTCCAGAAGGCAAAGTTTGTTCCATTAAACAGAGGGGCCTTATTGGTTGAATTTCCTTCATGGCTTGACATGTTTAAGCTCTAGGATATACCCTTAGATAAAAGGGGTCAGCTCTGATACCAATTGTTGGACAACTGAGAGGGGGGGGGGGGGGGGGGGTGAATCAGTTGTTACCGTGCTTAAAAAATTATGCTTATTTTAAACTCTTTACAGAGCACTCAATGACAATCACAATAATGCAGGGAAGTAAGCAATAGAACATTCAACATCATTCACACATATGAGATACACAAAGACAAATATTTCCTGGGGAAACCCATAAAGGGAAAAAACCTCTTCTTCTTTATATCATAAGTAATCTTTACATTATGTACATTATCATACTTATGAGCACCAACTCATAATGAGGCTACAACCTCTATTTTGCAAGCTGCTACTTGCTGAGAGAACCAACTCTCTGGATTCTCTAGCACCCACTAGAAGGAATCATGAACTCCCTGGTTTCTCTAGCACCCACTAGAAGGAAGCACCAAATCCCTGGTTTCTCTAGCACCCACTAGAAGGAAGCACCAATTCCTTGGCTTCTCTAGCACTTACTAGAAGGAAGCACCAACTCCCTGGTTTCTCTAGCACCCACTAGAAGGAAGCACCAACTCCTTGGTTTCTCTAGCACCCATTAGAAGGAAGCAACAACTACCTAAATGTTCCAGCACCAACTGGATGGAAGCACCAACTTCCAGTCACATAGGCACCAACCTGTAAAACAGAGAACAATAGTTCTCCCTTGCAACACCCTAGTTTCTCTGGCTTCAACCAGATGGAAGATACAATTCCCTGTGTTCAAGCACCCACTTGAACCTTTGAGGACAACAGTCCTCCATAGCACCTCCCTACCACCCTGAAATATAAATCTTTGCTACTTAAAATTATTACAATGGTATAATGTTCATCAATGGCTTACTATTCTCATCACGATTCTGCTACACTACTCTACTCTCCTGTATCAGTGTCTCTCTGCCTGCATCTTCTTGCGCTTTCTTATCTTCTTCTTTTCTCTACAAGTGCACGTCAGCCTTCTTTTAGTGTCTCATCTATGCATATCTATTCTTTGCTTCTGCTACGCTTTATGCTCTGCATCTTATTTTGATTCTATGAATTACGCCTCTTCTGTGTACTTCAGCTCCTGCCCACAACATGCCATTTCCCCATGTGTAATTCCTCTCTACAACAACACCCATCTCTTCTTTGTTCTGTGTATTTATCCTCTCTGTGCATCTTATGCATTCTCTATTCACAATGCTTCTGCATGCTCTCCCCATGTCGAGTGCTCTACATGATCATCATTGCAACTCTTTAGCTTCTCTGGCAGTTAGACCCATGCGTCCATCATCACTGGGTGTTATGCTGAGATTCCTTATCCTCTCCAACAGTTAAGACTCTTCATCTTCTCTGTCACAGTCGAGCTCATTCCCTCTGTTGCAGTTCCAGGCTCCAAAAGTCTTACATATGTCAATAACCTCTATGAACAATCTTCATGCCACTAGAAGATGCCTCAAGACTCTTCATCTTCTCTGGCGATCACCCTGAAGTCTCTTTCCATCCTATGGAAAAAACAATTAGTTGTTTCTAGAAGTTACATTGTGAACCTAAAAAAAAAAATGCATCAACAACTGAATCGCCAACCGTCGAAGAGTCATGATTTAGTTCTGCTAACTGAATTGTAACTGATCGATTATCTGTGAAGAACCACAGTATCCCTTCGATCATATTTCCAAGTATCCAACACCGTTGGATTACAAGAACAGGGTCTTGCGTTGATTTTTCCATTTCGCAATTTGACATTTCAGCATTTCGGTATTCCTATAGTGAAGAGTTTTGACACTCCAACTCCCAGTATCGGAAACCTACACCAAAAGGTGTTTTTCACATTTTGTCATTTCGTGATTACACATGTCATGAATTCCTGTTGCGAGGCATATTGAATCTCCAAGTCGTGATCTTCGAAATGGAGATTAGCTTCATGCTAGCTCCTCCCTTGAGCCTTCATTTATGTGACCATAGGTTATGACCAGTGGCCAATTCTGAACACGCATTTCACATTTCGCGTTTTGGGGATTCTTTGGTTTTTCGTCTCGACTCTCTATGTCCCAAAATCCAAAATGGAGCTTGTTTCTTCGATCTCTTCTCTACAACTCTTTGATGATGTGACCACCGACGGTGACCAAGCGCTTATCCATAAAGCGCTTTCACAATTTTGCATTTCAGAATTCCTATGATGAAGGGTCTTGACACTCCAAGTCTCGATCCCCGAAATGGAGCTTGGTTGCACTATCTCCTTCCTCCATGTTCCCAGATGTGACCACTGGATATGACCACAACCTTATTCGAAACTGCATTTCAAAATTTCGCGTTTCATGAATTTGTTGCGAGTCACTCTTACTCTTCCAACTCCCGATCATGAAATGGAGCCTTGCAACTTGCAAGATCCTTCCTTCACATGCCCACAGTTGTGATGAAGCATTTATACATAAATTTCTTTTGCGATTTTTCATTTCAACACTTTGAGACCCCTGTGTTGAAGAGTATCGACTCTTGACTCCAACTCCTGATATTCGAAACTCCAGTTGATGTGCCTGTTTTAGGATTTTGGCGTTTCACATTTCGCCACTTTGGGACTCCTGTGATGAAGAGTCTTGACTCTTGACTCCTCCAACTTCTGATATTCGAAACTCTGGTTGATGTGCCTGTTTCGGAATTTCAACGTTTCGCATTTCGGCACTTCGGGACTCTTGTGATGAAGAGTCTCGACTCTTGACTCCTCCAGCTCCCGGTATCCGAAACTATGAAATGGAGTCTTTGTTTATGATCTTTCCATGCCATTATCCCTGTGCTACTGATCTTCCTTGTCTGCATGTTTTCCATCAAATGAACAAGCACACTCTTGCACTCTGCGTGCAACTCTGCACTATCTCTTCTAGTCTTTATGAGCTTGCTTTGCTGCGTCTTCCCAAACTACTTCTGGTGCTCGCCTGGCACATTATACCTGTACTCAGGCCATCATTGTTGTTGTACTTACCATCAATGACAAGCATACGCTGCCTGTTAAACATGCCAATGTGCTTTATATGTATTATTGTAAATCTCTTCTCAACATTTAGTGTTTTATTCTTTGTTTTAGTTATGATCTCAAATTCAAAAGGTTAAGTTGATTGGAAATGAACTTGTCATGTAATTTTTTATATTATTCATCAATGGTACATTAACTCAATATATCAAAAAGATTATAATGAAAACAATTATTGTTCATTGTAAACAACGATCAAATGTATATGGGATTATGGAGGCATTGGATGGAGAGGAGTTATGTATTTGTCTTATTTTCGGGAATTGTTGTTGGGTAAATACTAAAAACAGTTGGAAATGGAGTTGGGATTTTATTTGGTTCGCATTGATCTTAGTACAGTGTACTTGGTTTGACGGATCATATCCTCGTATTCATTTTTCTTTGTTTTTGGTTTAAAGGGGTTTTTTTATCAAGTCAGATAAAAGAGCATAAAATAGAGGGTGGGATGGTCATAGAAAACTCTGAAAAAACAGATATTGTTTCATCACCAATATCTCACTGTAAATACTTCCCCATAACTTTGATTTTTTCAACCAAGTTGACGAGATATCAACATTTTTTTTCTTATTTTTAAGACTTTCTTATATTATGTTTTACCAATTCCATCAAAGTTATAAATCTTGTACTATTCATTTGGAGGTTGTAATATCTCTATGGTTTCTCAGGTCCTATGACAGCTGGCAACAGGGTAATTGTGCAGTAGTTTTGCAATAGGTAGTAAATTCCCTTATTGAACCAGTCCAAAAATATCAGTGTTACCAACATCTTGATAATATCTCGATGTTGGCGATATTTTCTAATATTTTCATTCTTACAATATTGTTTTTCATTCTTATGACATTTTTCAATATTTTTCCTGATGTTGCCAATATTTTTCTTTTCATACCCTCGACGATATTTTTTCGATGCCGATGTTTGCAACACTGAGAAATATACAAGCGCCAATTCCTGACAACATGAACAACAAGGTTTATTTGCAAGTTCTTTAGCAGATAACAACATTAACAAACAATATAAAATCAAGAATGAACTTGTATTCAATGAATAATATCCAACACAATGTGTAGTTACCCAACATCATGTGTAATCCTCTGATCATGTGAGTACACTTTAGGGTGTACTCGTCTACTAATTCCACACTGAATCCTTCGAACTCCTCTATCGGAATCCCCTTCATGTCAACTAGGGTTGCGTCAATAAAATTGTGGGTGGCCCCACTGTCAATCAATGAAGTAATCTGGTGTTCTTGTACAACCCCTATGATTTGGAAGGTGTGATACCTGTGAACTTTTTATAGTGTGGCTATGACCACTTTATTATGCTCCTTATGCAATGATTCATCTTCTTTGACTGCACTTTGATGGCTCCTCCTTAGGGTTATTGTGTGTCTCTTCCTGGTCATGGCTTGTTTCCTCATCATCTTCTTCATCAAAAAGTACTTCTATGTAATGTGTTTTTCCTTTACCCTTGCACCTATGCCCCGACCCCTAGGGGTCCCTACATGTGAAGAAAAGCTTCTTTTGTCTCTAATCTCTCTTCTAGTCTCCTCATCCATATGATCCTTCTCGGTCCCATCTTTCCGGAATGACTTGTTATCTTGGGGTTTGGGAGGAATGTAGGGTTTGGTTGGCCCTTTTGTCTTTGATACAGTATCTGCCATGTCAATTTTCTTCATAACCGCATCCTGTAGTGTGGTTTACTTGAAGGCATTGACCCACACATGCAAGGGTTCATCTAAACCCTCTGTGAATAACATAACCAATATGTTCTCTGAGATGTCAATTACTTGCAAAACAACCTTCTCGAACTCTGCAATATATGCCTCAAGTGTTCCTGTCTATCTCAGTTGTTCTAGCTCACGAAAGGATATCTTTGGATCCTTCCTATCAAATCTGTCCATCAGTCTCTATGTAAAATCCACATAAGATGTGATGCTAGAATGTCCTAGTGTCATGAGACCTGATACCACCATTCATGAGCCTTATCGTCTAGATGTAGTGTGGAAAATTTGATGGCTTTGGCTTCTGTCATCGGATTGAGCTGGAGGTAGGTGTCTAATTTTTGGACCCATGATCTGGTCGAATATCGAGATGAACTATCATATGACGGGATGGATAGTTTCCCCACCTTTATCCTTAGATCAACATTCTTCTACTGTCTTGGTGCTCCTCTATGCCCTTCTCTAGTTCAATTCTTGTATTTGATGTTGTAGTAGTCCTGTAAAGTCATAGTTGCCTAAAACTCTTCTCCAAGTGCTTGGTATTCCTGGGAATATGTGGAAAAATCCTCACCATGCCTCTACTGTGTTTGTTTCTCTTAAATGAAGATGGGTAGGAGAGGTCTGGGTGTCCTCCTACTCATGGTGGGCTTCATACTCTGCCTAGACACATGAATATTGCTCCATCCTATCGGGACCCCATTGTTGCTCCCTTCATCTCGTTGATTGTGCTACCCATTTTCACTATTACTCCCCTCTACATGAGGCTCGGTCTGCCCATTTCCCCCATTGGAGATCAGGCCCTGAAGTGGGATCAATAGCCGGGTGAGGGTGTTAATTCCTTTCGCAAAGGTTTCCTTCATTTCATTCTTCCCTTTGGCTAAATCCCTTAAGATGTGCAACACATTGTCATTGTTATGGTCCCCCATGCACCCTGTATCTTCTTTTTCTAATATTTTAGGTGCTCCTTGCTTCACTGATCCTCATTTTCTCGTCATCCAGTTAGCCACATAATGGTAGGATGAAAGCTATGATCCCACTATAATATCCCTAAGGTTTATAGGGTCCTAGGATAGCTGGAAACATGGTGATTGTGCAGTATTTTTGAAATAGGTAGTGAGTTTCCTTATTGAACCAGACCAGAAATATGCAAGAACCAATTCCTGACAACAATAACAAGAAGGTTTATTTGAAATTTCTTTAGCATATAACAACATTAATGAATAGTATACAATCAACAATGAAATTGTATTCAATGAATAATATCCAACACAGTAGCAACAATGAGTATATCCAACAACCACAATAGTATCAAAATCATCAGCAAATCCTATCCCCAAATCAGTTGTAATAATATCCAATACAGGTTCCAATCCCAAATAGTCACCAACAGTAAACCCTCTTATAGGCTACTGTCCAAACTGATCCTACCAGTAATACCAATCATCAAGAATTTGTAGCAACAATTTCTATAAAAAAAGTGTATCTAAGCTAGCCCTAACCTCCAACATAGCATTGAACAATTAAACATGTTCTTAGACGACTCCTGGATGAGCCCCAATGCTAAAATATTCTCTTTTTGTCCTATTTATTAGCTCCAATAACCATCTATTTTCACATTCCAAGCTGTTATAGGGTTCGGTCCTCCCTCCAGAAGGTCCCACAAAGTTCTGCCCTTCCTAAGGCTGCTGGGACAGACCTGTAGCAGGTGAGGTGACAGAGGGTTAGTGAGGTGACATGAGCCTTCCCTCTAAGTTACGCATGATTTCACTTCAGATTTTGGAATTTATCTCAACAATTGCAAGTTCATGTGATAACACACCCGAGACATATTCTAGTGATCCTAAACCTCATTAGACAAGACCCCCTTTACCATTGGAAGTTAGTCCTCCTCCTCAACCAACCTTGCCTAAGACTAATAATATAGATTTAAATATTGATATGGATAGTATCTTAGCAAAGGTTAATGTACCTGTCCCTCTCAGTATTGATACTATATTTTTTTTTTAAATACCTACAACACAGTCACTATTGCGACGTCTTGGAGTGTCGCTCCCATAACAACCACGTTGGAGATGATACCTCTTAACGTCTCTCTTGCCACGTCCAAGACGTCTCTCTTGCCACCTACATGACATCTATCTTTCCACCTCCAAGACTTCGCTCTTGCCATATCCAAGATGTCGGTCTTGCCACCTCCAAGAGTGTCGCTCCCATAGAAACCACGTCGGAGTTGATACCTCTTAAAGTCACTATTTCCACCTCCAAGACATCTCTCTTGACACCTCCAAGATATCACTCTTACCACATCCAATATGTCTCTCTTGCCACATCCAAGATGTCTCTCTTTCCATGTTCAAGACGTCTCTTTTTCCACCTCTAAGAAATATCTATTGCCACGTCCAAGACGTCGGTCTTGTCACATCCAAAACATCACAATAAATACGAAATCTATGTCGTCAAAAAAGAGACGTCATGTGAAACGACGTTTGAGGGGGTCTGTTGTTTTTCGTTCTCCCGAAAATATAAAGTGGCAATTGCGTCGAACGTGCTGTCAAAATTTGACCCAAATGTACTAGTGGATTCTTCCAACGGGAAGATATGCTTCCATCAATGTGAATCTGTCTGTTATGGTGCGATCCCAACATCCTAAATGCATTCCATTCAGTTTTTTAGCTGTTCTAGAGCATTTTTCTAATGGTTGGGGTGCCTCCAATAGTCATATATATTCACCAGGATGAAGTCCCATTTTGTGCAAGTCTGTTGTTCCAACGAGGTTCAAATCCTACAAACCTGCCTCTTGCGAAGTCTTCCATTTGTTCTATGTAACTTCTTGCAGCTTTTCCAACTTGACTTTCCTCTTACTAAGATTCATTTCCTTCTTTCCTGTGATTTGAGTCTCTCTAACTTTTTTTGGAATCCTCTTTCCATTTTTATTCTTATCTTCTCCTAGAGTAGTGACTTTGCACTGCTGATGTGATCTCAAAGGGTTTAATATCCCTTCTCTTACTACTTCATGGATGGATATACTTATTTCTTACATGGATAGGTCCTTCAAACGTTCTTGCATTATTTCAACTTTGACAACTAATTCTCTTGCATTCTATTGCTTTGAATTAACTTATCATTCTTCTATTAGTCGATCTATTTTTCTAGCTATGAGATCCCTTAGTTCTTGCTTTTTCTTTTCGGTATCTTTTTCCTCTTCTTTCCTCTTGATCTAATCTTTCACAATCCAATTATTTCCTAACAAAAGTGGGAACGGGGCATTGTTCTCAACAAACTTAATGACCTCAAATTTCTCTTCAGTCGATGTTCCATGGATGATAACATGTACATTAGTAACTCTTCCACATAGGGTTATCATATTTCCATTGAACAAGCCTATCCTTCCTAATGAAGGTATTACAGTAGGATTTCCCAAAATTTTCCAAGTGTCTTCTGTCATAATATTCACTTGTGTTTCCTCATCCAAGACACAATCTATTTTGAAGTCTCCTATTTTGTGTTTATGCATTGTTTTACCTTCAAAATCTTTGGCTGGCGTCTTTGTGATTGTTCATTGTTTCTTTCAACTATTCTAATGTAGTCTGAAGTTTCTCTGGTTATTTCTCTTGATGATTCTTTAACATGATCTTATTCTCTTGACTTTCTTCATATTTTTCTTGTCTCATGTTCATTTGTTCGACTTTAGAAATCATCCTTGGACAATCCTCGACCTCATGACCAACAATTTTACAAAAAAGATAAATAGGACCTGCACTAGGGCATTCCTTAGCAAGATGTCCCAGTCTTCTACAGTTATAAAATAATGTCACTCCTCTCTTTCTCTTATATGTTCCACAACCTCTCTTGTACTGCGTACTAGGATCATAGTGCTGGACCTGCAATCTGCAAAAATTCTTTCTAGGTTCCTGCATCCACTTATTAGTCCAAAAATTCTTTCTATGCATAGGAATAACACATCTTTCTTCATTTCTATTAGATTTACTTAGGTCAACTCTTTCTTCCAACTATGCCCTAGCTTTCAGGCTAGGACATAATCTATTAAACATACCTAAATTCATGCTTTTGAAATAAAAAATGTCACTTATCTTTCTCTTATCAAAGCACAAATATTTACCTCTTTTCTTTAGATCAAGTTTCTTTCTTAGCACATAGCTTCACAAATCAAGTAGAGTACTTCGCTCTACAATAGTAGATCTATGCACAAAGATTCTCTTTTCTTTACTTTAGTTCCCAACAATCACAGTTTCAGGTCCCGACAACAGAACCATTTGTTGGCATAGGGGTAGACCCATGGTTCAATGCTTCAACAATGCACCAACAAAACCCTAACTACTGACCCTTTCAGAAACACCTGCGAAGCAGATGCAGTCTCACCTGAGGTAGGAGAAAGGGGGGTTACATGACTCAAGTGTCTGTAACCAAGATGGGACACAGATATGTGATTAAAACACTTCACAGAGTACTTAAATAACATTTACAAGATAACATGCATTAGATTATTAGCTTTTATTAACATCACAAAAAAAACCCTAATATGGATCAACGCAGTAACAACAAAGAGTAATCACTTCAGCTACATAGCACATAACAATGAGTTACATTTAACAATCACTCATAAAGAACTAAGCAACATCATATGTATCCAACATACACAAAAATTAAAGTTCTAAGCAATTTCAGACTATAAACAACACAACATAAAGCACATCAACAGACACAAGATATACGTGGGTCACCCCAGTGTGGGGATATGCCCACCAACTACTTTGTCTTCTTTATTATTATTCTGAATCTCTTACATTCATCTGCTCATGTGCACTAAGCCACAGAGCCAAGCTTCACAAAGGACAAGAGATTTGCGCACTAAGTGCCAGATCCTCCTTCCCAAAACTAGGTCATGGCACAAAGGCCACTTCTCTAACAATCACAAAGCCTTACTTACACAATATGTTGCACTAAGAAACCCAAAAATACTTTCACTTAGCCTTTCAATTTACTCACTCTTAAATCCCCTTCGCTTAGCTCTCTTTTACCTTACAATCTTATCTATTTATACTTTTACATTTCCTTACAAAAAGGCCTAAACATGGGTAAAACCATGGGCCGACTTCCCATAACCCATTACAAAAACCCCTTAAAAATCTTGCAAAATGAGTGACATTCTCGATCTCAGCTCCGCCTAGGTGCTCCATCTTTGACCAACCTATCGAAGTCCAAAAGTGATCCTAATCCCAACCAAGGTTTCCTCAAAACTTGGTCGAGGGCCAACAAGTATGTCATGATAGATATGCAACATAGGCATATGTTTTTGAATTCACTACTACCACACTTGAAATACCCTTTGAGACAAAAAAAGTTCCAGACCAAGAAGAGGTTTTGTAGGAATCCCTAGAACTGGAAGAGAACCAATATCCGAAGACAGATCTAGCAATAGAGGAGCTCAAGGAAGACCTAAAGAATCTAACATTTCAATTAAATCATAACATGAGTAAGGAAAAAAGAGAAGTTGTTTGGTGTACCACATGTAGGACATAAGGACACCACAAGAATGAATGCCCAACATTCATGCAGTACATGGAAACATAACCGCCAAACCCTTTGCCATCAAGAGGACTATGGTGTGAAATATGTAAGACATAAGGGCATGATCCATATCACTATCCAATAATGCATAAATACCAGACAATGCCTAAGAGTTCATATTGAAACTTTTGCAAGTCAGTAGGCCATGCTGACAAAGATTGAAGGACAATGGAGCTGATGAGGGAAAGAACATCAGACACCTATAGGGTGCAGTAAAAGATGATGATAGGGAAATATGCACCACATTTTAACCAGGTACCAGCCCCATATAACACTGCACCACAACAATATAATATTGTGCAGCCACAGTATAATCCTGTGTAGTATAACCATGTACCACAGTACAATGCACCGCGAGGAGATCGAGCTAGCTATAGAGGTAGAGGATGAGGTAGAGGAGGCTTTGGAAGAGGTAGAGGACTAGTGGTATTCCATAACTGTCAACAACCAGGACCCTATGGAAGGTAATGTCCACTTCCACCTATGACATGTATATATTTTCGTGCATCTGACCATGACATAGAAGACTGTCTGACACGATTGGGTAAGATCCAGGAAAAGAGAAATAAGAACAATCAAAATATTAAATGGATTTCTGTAGAAGCGTGGGATGATGGAAGAAATATCAACATAGTTACGCGGGGAGGAGCTAATATAGTAGATGATGTAGTAGGAAAAGATCCAACACAACACTAATGGGTGAAGAAAAATGATGAACCACATAAGTAGTTTGATGCGAAAAATGAAAAGGGGATATTTAATAAAGTCAGACAAGAATTCTTGAACCCAAACATTGCATCTACATCAACTTCACAATATACTCAGGAGGTACCAATGTACACGATTCCTTCATCGTTGAATCACAGTAATGAAGCACATCCCATAGAACAAGTAAGTACTATAAAGGATTTTCTACAATCCTATGTTAAACTACTAAATGATCGATCATCTATTAAAGTGTTACAAAATATGTTATAAATATGTAGCATAGATATAGAGGGAAAGCTAGAATAGAAAACAATTAATCATTTGCATACAAGGAAGGGAACAATTAGAGAGTTCAGACTGAACGCCAACATTGGAGATTTCAACATGGCGGACATCATACTGGATTTAGGCTTCGAAGTGAATGTACTACCCAAGAAGACATGGAAATGTATGGGAGATCGCACATTAGGACATTCACTTGTTCAATTGAAACTAGAAAATAAACATAGGGTTCTACCAATTGGGAGGCTAAAGGGTGTGACAGTATATCTGGATGGAGTGTGCACTAAAGCCGATTTCGAAGTAACATAAATAATGGATGGCGCAACACCTTATCTAACATTGCTTGGCTTGGATTGGATGTTTAATAATTAGGCCATAGTAAATTTGAAGATGAGGAAGATGACATTCGAGTTAGAAGAGTACAAAGTCATTGTGCCATTAGATCCATCAGAAGGAGAAAGGTTTATAAAACCCATTTGTTTAGACATGGAGGAAATTAACCAGTTATATAGAACCATCGCGTGAGAAGAAAATTATGTGAATCCAACTGCAAATGGGGTACTCAGTTGGAGAAGCATCACGTCATGAAAGTTAGACTTAGATACATGGTTGGAGAATTGGCAATCAAGATTACATGAAGTCTCCACAAGAAGGTGCAAAAGAATAGACCGCATAGTAAGATGGGTAGGTACAAAGATAAGAGATTCTCCCATCTCTCATGGGGCAAATGAATTAGAATAATTCCTAACAAGATACAAAGATGAAGTGTTATAAAATTAGAGGCTCTTATCTCTATATATAACACTCAAGGCAACACCTGCAAGATCGTGGGGTGTGCACAAATAGATAGTCAAGGACTGGTATCAGTGTAAGTGGTTATTGCGCATCAGATTTGATGCAGAACAGGCAAGTAATCAATTGAAGAGATATTATGGATAGGGGAAACCAATAGAACACTTGGAGAAGTGCAGAACACTATGGAGAATGACACCACCAGAAGAATGGCCTCATAACTGTATTCATGCATTGGAAGGGATTCTAGCAAACTTGTATGTAGACCAATAATTGCACAGAGGCACTGTAAAATGGACAACATTACAATTTTTTTTTATAGTCGCCTTCTCATTTGAACACGAGAACCCCAATATAGATTCATCACTCAAACAAATCATAGGTATAATATTCATTCAAGAACCAGAGGTTGAACTTATAACATAGTAACAACAACATAACAAACAATCAATAAAGAAACTAATGTCATGCTACCATGTGCAGGAAGAATCACCATATGAAGATGATCCCCACACCATTCATATTAAATAATTTGAAGGTGAAAGAGAGATGGAAGGTCCACCTCTAGAATTAGAAGTGTTTTTTGCACCGATCAAGGTGAAAAAATTCAACATTGGGACAACTGAGAATCCTAAAATGGCCAGCATTGGAGACTACTAGGATGAGAAAACAGTAGAAAGCATAAAATTGTTACTGCATGAGTACAACGACCTATTCCTAACAACCTTTATAGATATGAAAGGCATATCAAGAGAGCTAGGAGAGATGAATATACCTCTCAAACCTAAGGCTAGATAAGTCCAACAATGACCATATAGACTGAACCCAATATACAAGCAAAAAGTAAAAGAAAAAATTGAAAGCATGTTGGAGGTTGGAATCATAGAATCAGTAGTGGAATATGAATGGGTAAGCCCTATGGTAGTTCATACAAAGAAGAAGAGATGGATAAGGATATGTGTATATCTCAGGAAATTGAATGATGCTTTCTTACGTAATCATTTTCCTACCCCTTTCACAAATGATGTATTAGAGAATGTAGGAGGCCATGAAGCATACTCATTCACAGATAGATTCTAAGGCTACCATCAGATCAAGATAGCTCTAAAAGGAAGATACAAAACCACTTTTGCCACATAATGGGGATCCTAACAATATATAGTCATGCCTTTTGGACTGAAGAATGCACCAACAATATTCTCAAGAGTAATCATAGCTGCATTCAAAGAGTTCATCCATTAGTTTTTAGAGGTATACCTGGATGATTGGAGAATCTATAGTTTGTTGAAATATCATGTAGAGGTATTAAGGATGATGTTGGAAATATGCATGCAGTTTCAGATATCATTAAATATCAAGAAGTGTATCTTTGTGACACCTTTTGTGATACTTTTGAGCCATATAGTGTGCAAACAAGGATTGCTAGTATATCCTGCAAAGATTGCAACAATTGTCATTTTACCACCACCAAAATTAGTATGTCAATTGAGATAAACTCTGGGACACACAAGATACTACAATAAATTTATAAAAGGGTATACACAGATCATTGCACAAATGGAGAAACTGTTGAGGAAAGATAGTAAATTTCAGTGGAATGAGGACTGTCAACGAGGATTTGACACTCTAAAAGATAAGATGGTTACACCAACAATACTAGTATTCCCAGATTGGGAAAATAAATTTCATGTGCATGTAGATGCATCAACCATAACACTTGGAGCTATTCTGGCACAACCAAGAACTAGAGAGTTAGACCATCCTATAGCATTTGCAAGCAGAAAATTGTCAGAGTCCGAGTAGAACTACAATAATATAGAAAGAGAAGGCTTAGAAATGGTATATGCACTACACAAGTTCTAACACTATCTACGTGGAAAACACTTTAATATGTTCACAAATCATTCTGCCCTCAAATACCTAGTCAATAAGCCATCGTCAGGGGGGAGAATTTATAGATGGTTTTTATTGTTTCAGGAATTTGAATTTGAAGTGATAGTCAAACTGGGGAAGTTGAATGCATGACCTGATCACCTGTCAAGGATCACCAATGGAGAAGAACCTACAAATTTAGAGGAAAAATTCCCTGATGCATGGTTATTTTCAGTCCAAGTAGTTGATGAATATTACGATGAAATCATTCAATACTTGATTACATGGACTGCACCACAAGAATTCAACACTGTGCAAAAGAAAAATCTGGTAGTCAGAGCTACAGACTATCAATTTATTGTAGGACAATTATACAATATGGGTGGAGACATCATCTTGAGAACATGTGCACTAGAACATGAAAGGTCAAGGATTCTAGCAGAGGCCCATGAGGGAATAACTGGAGGACATTATGCAGAAAAAGATACCACGTATAAGGTATTGCGTGTAGGACTATGGTGGCCGACCACCCACAAAGTTGTAAAGGACTACTGCCAGAGATCTGATGTATGTCAAAGGGTTGGAAAACCTAATAAGCGATATGAGATGACCCTAAGACCACAAGTAACCTTGCAAGTATTCGACAAATGGGCAATAGATTTTGTGGGACCAATTAATCCACCAACAAAGAGCTCAGGAGCAAGGTATATCATTACTACAACATAGTACTTAACAAGGTGGGAAGAAGCAACACCAATAAAATATTGCACCATAGAGACAACAATACACTTCATGTTTGAGCAAGTGATCACTAGATTTGGATTCCCAAGGATTTTGATGAGTGACCAAGGCACTCACTTCATCAATAGTACTATCAAGGCTATGACTGAGGAGTTTGAAGTCTATCATCAAAAGAGTACACCATATCACTCTCAAGAAAATGGAATAATGGAAACCTTTAACAAGATCCTAGAGAATGCATTGACAAATATCTACAATGTCAATAGGGATGATTGGGACTTGAAGATACCATCAATGTTATGGGCATACAAGAATACATGCACACATTTGACAAGGCACACACCATTCAAGTTGGTGTATGGACAAGAAGCAATGGTGCCATTAGAATTTTTGGTACCTAGTTTGCATGTAGCAACAATCACTAACATGACAAAACGAAGAACATTACAAGAAAGGATAAGTTAGTTGATGGTGATGGAAGAAGATAGGGTTCTAGCAGGATTTCACCAAGAAGTACATAAATAAATGGACAAATCTTGACATGACAAACATATTAAAAAGAAGATTTTCAAGGAGGGATACCTAGTCTTGGTATATGACAATAAATTTCTTCAGCACCCAGGAAAATTCAGAATGCATTGGTTGGGACCATATGAAGTGAAAACCATCACATATGGGGGATCTGTATAGTTGAAATATCTAGGAGGTATAAAACTCAGAGGAATGATCAATGGGAGTTGAATGAAGTTGTATAGGGACATTCGACCTCCTAGTACTTAGACAATATTGTACAGTAAAGAGATATGTATATAGTGTGAAAAAAAAGAAGACCGTGCCAGGCATTTGAAGACTGCACAAAACAACATGGGGGTTACAAAATCATAGATCAAAAGACAATGCACAACAAAAATGGACTTAGTGCGACGAAAATAAAAAGTCCATGTGCAACGGGGAAACAACATACCACGCACTTGGAAAACTCAGCATGTCGGAAAAAGGACCAACAATAAAAAAAAGGCAAAAATTTGAAAATAGAGGTTACGACGGAAAGGCGCCAATTGGCAGCAATTATGGGAAAAAAGGCAGAAACTCGAAAAATGACGGCTACAATAAAGGCTCCAACTCGTAGTAAGTATGAAATTTAATGAAAAAGTACAAAGACAACTCCATTACATTAATAAATGAGTTGGGAAGCTTATTTGAGAAGCTTCATCACTTGCCTATAAAAAGGGGAACGTGGGCAACACAAGACCCATTGTGAATTTGTTGAATTACAAAGAGATAGAGCACACAGAGCCGAAGTGAAATAACACAGGCAAACCATTGACGATTCTGTCAAGCAAAACCAACCACTACCCACGATGGCACCAACAAATATGGGTGTGTCGAGCCAGGTAGGGAGGAAAACATGAAGTAGCAGGGCACCACGGGATGTGACAGAGCCCGAATAAGAAACCATATAGTCCAAGGAATTCGTCAATGTCGACACAATTCTTTCATCATTCGAAGCACCAATAGACCCTACACCAGTGGTGGAGGAAATCAAGGATCCAACCATGTCGGCCATGGAGGTCGACCCAACCAACAGCATACAAATACATCCCACACACAACATAGGAAACCCACCAGATACTGCAGTGGTTGAAAGGGTCCTGTAGGTAAATGGCTAAGCTACTACGCAAACAGAGGTGAAAATACCCAAAAACACCAGAGATGCAATCATGCAACAACATGAGGGTCTAGTTGAGGATATCACTGGCTAGCCTGACTCCGATATAAAAGGAAGACAGATGGAGACAGGGTCCTCTAGTCAAAAAACTAGGTGGAAGAGAAAATAGCCTATGTTGTGGTCTCCGTGTAGGAAACTGGATGGAACAATCGTGCTCCCATGCATTCCCGAAAGAGTGAAAACCATGCCAACACTACTAGGTTGTTTGGAGAAACTGAGGTACTTGGACCATGATGTGGCTGACAAGGGAAAATTCCCTGAATTTTCACAACATGTTTATTTGGACAGTATAGGGATAGGACCCCTTGGAAATCCTGTCCTATAACCAAAGTCATGGGCAACTGGCCTAGCAAACACTGACATCCTCAACCTGCGGGAGATTCCTCACTTTGGAAGGGGGAAGGAGGTGAACAAATGCATCAAGCAGTTAATAGCGGTCCTACATGGAGAATTCCTATGGATGGAGCATCCCATCTCCATAGATGTGGAGCTAATCGCAACAATCACAGGACTACCATCAATGGGTGAGAACCTCACATAGTACCTGGATGAAAAAACCAAGGAGAAGGCACTAGAAAAATAAATTAAAAATATATATGGTACATATATGGGGTCGTGTGGTATAATCATCAAGAGAATCAATGACGTCGTGACATACATGGCCACTAATCTCATGGCCTACAAAATGCTACGAAAGTGTTGCAAGGAAGAAGTCCCTACCGGGGTCATTGTATCTGCAACGCAATGTGAAAATGACACGTTGCTTAGATGGCCCCCCTACCTGTTAAACCTATTCATGGAAGACTGTAAAGACACGCAGGACCTTGACACAGAGTTCCACTACTCGTGACCACTCATGTTGATTGCACTAATGAGGTGGAAGGAGCCCCCATATTCATACTTCTACAACAAGATAGGTGGGTGTCATGCAACATGGTACACGTCACTGGGGAGAAACTCCAACCCCAAGCAAAAAATTATGAAAACGGGTACCTTTGCCGGTTACTTCACCAAAATACATGAGAGTATAACCAAAACTTGGTGAATAAATATGGAAGTAGTCATGCAGTTCAAGGACATTGCCAACTTCAAGGTGTCCAGGAATAATATGTGGATTCAAGCATGCAGGGATCTAGGAAAGGAGTTGATCCAAATGAGATACTACATCATTGAGGGTGACATAGAGATGGATATGAGGGATTGGCTCGATGATTAGAAGATCCTAGTCTTAGATCAAGAATTACTTAAGGGAGCAAATTTGGATGAATGGAAGGACATGACACCTACAGGAGATAAAGTTGCACCCAAAAAGACGAAATCAACACATAATTTGGTGCAAAAAAAGAAGGGGGTCCCAATAAAGAAGGATGCACAAACAAAAAATAAGGATGCACGTGTAGGAAAGAAAGACACTGCTTCACAATAAAAAGAGCAAGGAGCAGGGGGTACAGGAACACATGGAACCCCATCAACATCTACCCCCTAAGAAATAGGGCCACCTAAGTGGTCAATTTCGTAGTTAGGAGGAACACGAAATAAAGAGAAGGATCACAAAGAGTCGCCCGAATATACAATCAAAGAGGAAAACATTGATATTGTAGCCGAGAAGGTGCAAGACCGCATCGCATAAGACGTGGAAGAAGCAAATAATCAAAGGGGGAAGATACAGGATGACTTGGCTAGCATAAGACAGGTCCTTGAGAAAATTAGGACCACGCAGAGGTTGAAAATGGGAAAAACATTAGTCCCTAGGGAGAAAGAACAGTGTCGATAAGGACTATGCCACAAACCGAACATACAGTTCACACAACTGTGCAAACGAGTCCAACATTCATAGTAACCAGTGACATGTTGCAGACGCCACTGAAAGAGGTAGCGCAGGTTGAGATGGTATTGACCAAGATACCAACAAAGACATTGTACAAACTCCAAGTCAGTGTCACACAGGAGGTGTAGTCACGCGCAAGGAGAGATGCAACTGAACTATAAGAAATCAAGAATGACAAGGAAGAATTCGAGCTCATGGCCTAACAAGTAAAGTTCGAGACCAAAGAAGAAAAGGAGCATGCAAATAAAATTGAACAGGGGGTGACAACAATATACAACCACCTTCAAGATAACACACATGCTGAGAGTCCAATGATAGAGGAAAAACTCAATCATATTTCCCAAACTATCGACCAATACATGAAACAGATTGAGGAACTGATGAAGAACTTGACTCCAATGGCTCCACTAGAGGTTAACGAGTAGAGGAAAGGAGAATATGCACTCCAAATAACAGAGTTGGAGAAACAAGTGAACACAATAGCATAACTGTTTGATTGAAAAATGCAACTTTGGATAGTGTTTGAGGAGGATAATCAGGTCCAACAGTGGGATCAACAATAAGAGAGGATACGTGCTGAAATCCAGGACCTCAAGCAGAAGCATAAGATGATGGGAATCACTGAGCGTTTAAAAGGAACACAAGAGTTGAAGATATTACAGGTTGAACTGAGGATGGTGAAGGCACAAAAATAGGAGAGAGAGGAACAAATGGAACCCCTCCAAGAGCAAGAAATAGAGATTATCATGCAACTGGAGGCAGAGAAGAAGAACATGGCACAAACACAGGTGGAGTACACAACCATGGTTCAAGAGGAAGTCACAACACACAACTTAGAAGTTCTTACAGAAAAGGTCGTGCAAGTCAGACACATGGGAAGAGATTGAAAGACAAGTTCCACAGTCTAGAAGAGGATGTCAAAGGGGTGTGCAGTGCCTAGGTGGCTCGGGATGAGCCACATATTAGTGTTGTGGGCCTGTTGGGCACAAGAACATTTTGGAATAAATAATAATTTTGGAGAATAAAGCACAAGACAACTGGAAGGAAAATCAGCATGCGCAAGGCAAATGCGCATGCAAGGGAGGAAAGCATGCGAGGCACACATGCAAGAAGACCTAACCATGCTAGGGTTAGGGTTTTGGTAAGAATATGAAATGATGAGTAAGCCAAAAACATGTATAAATAGGCACCTAGGAGGTGTAGGTTGAGGTTCGGAAGTGGTCTAAGGTTCCGAGATTATCGTTCTGAGGTTTAGAGTTGGATATCATGTTGTCTATCATATTGTCATATTGTTACTCCGATCTAATTTTATAAGTTGTTGAGCTAAGAAGAGGGACTAAGGTAGATATTGAGGGTTAGATCGCAGGATGAGGATCTTGGTGCAATATAGTCTGCCTCATTGTAAGATCTCAACCTGTTTTGATGGAGAGTTGTAAGGCGCGAGGTGTTGTAGCGTTGGAGCCAAAATAATAAAAGAGTAGAATAGCCAAATCTTTGTGGATGTAGTCCAGGAGGGATGAACCATGGCAGACCATGTGTTATGTGACTAAATGTTATGTATGTTCTTTGGTGTTGATTATTATATGTTATATAAATGAATGAATGAATTAGTTAGATTTGATATTTTACATGCATGAGTAAGTCTCACGGTATAATAAATCTAGATATATGAGATAGTAAATGAATGGATATCATAGATGTTAATCGCAGATCCCCACTCATTTCGAAGGCCGCAAGCACCTGAGCATTGTAACCACCCATAGAACTATCTCGGGTGAGACTGCACAATGCACCTTGTGTACTACGTTGCCTTCTGGTTTACCAGGGGGGCAATAGTTTTAGAGGGATTTTGTTGGAAGCTTGTTCAAATATGAACCTAGGTCAACTTATGACATTAAAGTAAGATCATAGTAGATAAAGTATATAACCAACAGAGCTCTGTCCCTTTCTGATCTTCTCCACTCACTTGTCTGATCCAACTGCCTCACATGCTTTAGGTACTTACAAGTGATCCATGTAGACTTTCTTCATGAGGAGCAATCTTAACTGTCTGACCAACTCCTCTTTTGGTTACCCCACGTCTTCGTATACTGCTGGAATTAATTATTCATGGATATATTCCAATGATTCCTTTCTTTCTTCCGAAGACCATCTTCTTGGTTTCCAACATAACTAACAAAACTCGGACTGATGCACATTTGGTAGTCTTTATGTTCTATTCTCTACTGAAAAAACTCAGTTCTATGCACACTTCATGGAATCTTCATGCACTTACTCAGGTGCATGCAAAACTTATAAAATAGGCTCACACTTCTCCCTTGGTGCATGCATGCAAAACTTAACCCAAAACTTTGGGTGCCAATAGAAGGAGATGGACAATTGCATGATACATGCAAAGACACTTCCTCCCAAGCTTTGGGCTGAGGCACTTAACTGTGCCAATCACATTCAAAATAAAAATCTTCATAGATCTATTAATGACATGAATCCTTTCAAGGCTTGGAGCAACAACAAACTGGAAGTTACCCACTTCCATATCTTTGGATCACGCGCATGGGCCCACGTTCCCTCTAAGAAGAGGAAAACATTAGATCCATAGAGCCACCCATGCATTTTTTTTGTTATCCCGATGGTGTGAAGGGATACAAATTACTTGATCCCTCTACAAACCAACTCATCATTGAGCATGATGTCAAGTTTGAGGAAAGTCCTTCGCATGCTCCACATGAGCCACACATAGTGGCTTTTGTATTTCCATTAGTTGCAGATGATGAGTCCACACATTCAGATCACATCATAGATCTAAGTTCTGATAGAGAGCCATAGGATTCATAGGATATAGATGCACATTCATAGAATTTAGATGCACAGTCAGTACATGCATATGGGCAGCCAAAGAAGATGCCCAAGTGGGAACATTCCACACTTAAGGATGTAGGAGACCTTGTTGGGTATCTAGCGGATCCAAGAAGGACCAAACTTTAGTTTGAATATCCTCCTCATGTACTCACTTCCATTGAACCCACAATGACCTTTCATTGTTATATGGTTCACTCTTTAGACCCACAGACCTACAGAGAGGCTGTAGAGAACTCCTTCTGGGAAGCAACCATGCAAGAGGAGTACAACTCTCTCCTCGAGAACCAAACTTGGGATTTGGTTACACTTATTTTATACATGAATCTTGTTAGATGTAGATGGGTATGCAGGACAAAAAAGGTAGTGGATGAACATGTGAGTAGACACAAGGAAAGATTGGTTGTCAATGGATTTTAGCAGATCCATAGGATCGACTATGATGAGACATTTTCTCTAGTAGAAAAGTTGGATTCCATTAGGTTGGCCCTTGCCATTAGAGCAACCAGGGGATGGAAAGTACCTCAAATGGATGTGAGTAATTATTTTCTTCATGGGGATATCTTAGACAAGATTTATATGGAGCAATCGCATGGATTCATATAGAATTCATCTTTAATGTGTTGATTCAAAAAGTCACTCTATGGCCTCAAGAGGGTTCCTAGAGCATGGTATGAAAATATGGACTCCTACTTTCTCACCAAGAATTTTTTCAGATGCAAATCCGATCCCAATGTCTACATTGAGGACCACTGACTCACTTCTGATCCTAGTCCTGTATGTGGATGATCTTTTGATCACCGACAACTCGGTTTTAACAATTTTTGTGGTCAAGGGAATTCTTCATGACAAGTTTTAAATGATTCACATGGGTCCACTCCATTTCTTTCTTGGTCTCTATTTCAAGCATCAAGCTATCTCAGGCTAATTATGTTCAAGATCTCATGGAGAGATTCCACACGATGGACTGCAAGTATGCACCTACACCCTTCTTATCTGGGGTTAGACTTGAGGATGGTTGGGATACACCTGTGGTGGACAAAAACTTGTATCAACAACTTGTGGGGAGTTTTATGTATCTCACGCACACCCGACTGAATCTATCATATGCAGTAGGGGTAGTCTCCAAGTACATGTAGGAGCTGCATGAGTTACACTGGAAAGATTCCAAGAACATCCTCGTATATGATCAAGGCACCATCAATTATGTGATCCACTATGTATTAGGTTTCTATTTGGATCTCATAGGCTTCACTGATCCTGACTATGGTGACGATGGAACCGATCACAAGTCCACCTCCAGGTACATGTTAAGTTTTGGATTCGGCCCAATCTGTTAGTCGAGCAAAAAGCTGTCATCTATTGCTCTATATTCAATAGAGGGTCAGTACAGGGGAGTGGTGAATGTCACCATCTAGGAAATGTGGCTACAAAATTTACTCACCAAGATCGACATTCAATTCCATTTTCTGAATTTGATCTAGTGTGACAACCCGAGTACACTCAAATTCTGTCGAGATCCAATAAAGAGATAACAGACAAAAAATATCAAGATCCATATGCATTTTATCAAGGAGTTGGTTCATGTCAGGGTCTTCGATTTGTAGTAGTTCCTTTCCACCAAGCATACTGTCGAAATATTCACCAAGACTTTCACATAGAAAAAATTCCATAGTTTGCGCGATCATCTTGGAGTGAAGGACACAATTTCCTGGCAAATGTCTTTCTCTTATTTTGATACATTGTACTTTGAGGGGGGGGTTTCCCATGATGTTTTCCCTCTTTCCTCACTTTATTTTAGTTTTAATTAGTTGCATTGTTCATGGGTACCTAACATGCCCTCTGTTGTTGAGACCCATTCATTATGTATACCCCCTAGTAGTGTTCAGGGGCAGTGTTGGAGATATTGCACGCACTTAGGATTTTCCTTTCCTTTTCTTTACCTAAGTTTATTTGAATATGTTGAGGGTCCCTTAGTTTGAGATATTATCCCCTCATTGAGGATATTCTCCCCTAGACAAGGGTGCCACATACCCTCCATTCAATCCTCAATTACCTTTCGGTTAGACTAGTTGAGTGAAGTGTTACATGTAAGCCTTGGATTTATCACCAAGTGTTTCATGCTAACCTCGAGATTATCACCATGAATGTGCAATTACATTGGGATCATCACCAGTCTAGTGCATTTCACATGTGTGAGTGATATCCTCCTCATTTCACTCTGGTTTAGCTAGTTAACTGTTGACCACATGACCAATTAACTAGGACTAGGTGGCAGTTGACTCGATTGACTGTCAGTGTGTGTCACATATCTCTAGAACACTCCTAATATGCATTAGCTTGGCTACTATGGTGAGCTAGTTGTTTCATACAAAGTATGTCACTTGTATTGTAACATTCTCTTACTCATATAATATAAATTCTTTCATTCTTTTCTCCAATTTATCTTCTCTCTTCATCCACCATTGCAAGCTATATATGCTTCATTGTTAGCTATTTCTTTTGTGTAGGTATCTCATAAAATCTACATAAGCCATTATAAAAATATACTCGTTATAAGCTCAACATGTCACTTGAGGATAACAATCATTTCTCCCAACCACCCAAGCTAAACCCAATTGGCATTCTTGCAATTTCTAGTTATGATAATGATTTCTCTATTTTTTGAAAAATGAACTTTGTTTTTATATGTTATTATTTGATTTAGTGGGATAGTTTAATAAAATATGTCTATTTCTCTGTGTAATTTATATTTTCAATTAGATCTTAAATTGCATGAATCCTTTCCATATATTTTTAGATTTCTTATGATTATTATGTTTTTTGGTTTATTAGCACTTCACTCATCATAAAACTATTTTGAAAATGTTAACAATGTAACCCTCCATCCGCACACTTAGTTGCAGACGTTCATGATTGAGGGAGGAAGCACACTATGAAACATGTGTGAATGGTAAAAATGCCTTTCCAATTAGGGAATCAATGTCTAGGAAGACCTTGTATGTCATTTAGTCTAGGCCACAACCCTTGGCTATGTCCACGTGCATTTTTTCTCGTCGATGGTTCATCAACCACTAAGTTGATGTTATGTTATTTTGTTTGTGAGGTTCATTGTTATTGGGACTACTCTAGAGTTGGGCACATTAAATATTATTGATTGAATGATCCTCTTTAACTAGTCTCCCTTGGATTCTTACCTACAACCCATCTCCAATTATAGTGATCACAATCCCTAAATACATGAGTGGTCCTCTTATCCTCTTATTTTTTCAAGGAAAAACTTGTGGGGAAACCAAGGGATGCTTTCCCACATATGTTGATGGCATCCTTAGTAAAATCATTGGCGTAGAATAATGTACTTCACCCAATGGGATTCAAGTCAAGTACATGTCGACATAGAGCTAGACAAATTCCCAATAACACTACAGACAATTGGTTGAGCTAACCACTTGGACTAATTGAAACTCATTCTTAGAAAAATGAGGTCTAGGATTGTTCTCATGAACTCTTTCCTTTTTGAACTTAAGCACAAAGTTATTTCCAATAAGTTTCCTTTCTTTTTACGATCTAATGAAGTGACTGAAATACAATAGGATGACTTGTATTTATGGGCTTGGGAATGGTGTGGTAGTTATGTTATATCTGGTATCCCTCTATACAACCAAATAATTAATTTTGAAATTTTAAATGACCATGAGGTAGAATCATATCATAGACCCTTAATCCTATCCCTAAACTTTGTTGTGCATAATAAATCCATTGAAGAAAAATACAATAATGAAAAACACTTGGTCTTTGACAAAAATAAAGTTAATATTTTTCTAAAGGATTTTAAAAATGAATTAAATCTCGAGTTAAGAAATCATAATATTGAAGACCTTTATTATTTTTTAACAAGAACTCTTTCAACTTGTATAAATAAGTATTCTCTCAAAATTTCATGCAAAAGGAAAAATAAAATGACCAACCCTTGGTACTATGATAAAGAGTGTAAAATTTCTAGAAAAACCATTAGGGAAGCCCCTGACCATTCCTTAAAACATGACAAGATAAATAGTTACAAATCTTTAATCAAAAGAAAAAATATTATATAAACATAAAGTAAGAGAAGCTTTTACAACTTTCAAAAGTTGATCCTCAAAAAGTTTGGAGGCAAATTCTAACTCGTTATTCTTAACTTAAAAAGATTTATGAATTCCTTAATGTTGTGGATAACATTCAAACCCTTATTACAAAAGAAGATGTTTTTACATTGGAAGACATAGAGTTTGGGGTTAAACGACTCACAAAAGGGAAAAATAGTGACATTGAATGCTATCAAGTTGAAATTCTTAAAATTGGAGGTATTTTTCTCATCCCTCACATTCACAAGATCTTTAATCTAGCCATGAAGCAAGGTTTCCTTAAACCTTGGACTCAAAGCCTCATTGTTCCTATTTTAAAAATTAGCTATAAAACAACCCCTTTAATTGTAGGACCATTATGATATGCCCTCTTCTAAGTTCTAACCAAGTTATATGAAATTATTTTGGAAAGGAATATCAACATATGGTTAGAAACTTAGAAAAAAGGGCTAAGGGCCAAGTCGGTTTTAGAAGTGATCATTCCACTATGGATCACCTAATTATTCTTGGGATCATCATAGAGGAATTTCGTAATAAGAAAATCAATTTCCTATGTTCCTTTGTTGACTTTAGGAAAGTGTCTGACATGGTGCCTATAATCAACCTTTGGAAATTTAGATTAGAAGAGTTAAAGGTTCCATTTGAGTTGAGAGTTGTTGCTATGAGGTTGTATGAGAAGGTTATGCTAAGATCAAGAAATTTAAGGATTAGTTGGAAGAAATTGTTTTTAATACAGGAGTTAAGCAAAAATGTCTCTTGTCTCCCACCCTTTTTAACATTTACATTGACAAGTTAGAGGCATGTTTTGAAGAAATAAGTTTTCCTATCACTACTTTAGCTGGAATAGTCATCATCCTTATTCTCTGTGCTGATTATATTGTTTTATGGTGATGTGTCCCTTTGATCTCGACAATCAACTAAGAATTCTCAAGGATTTTTTTTCTAGCACAAGTATGACAATAAACATTGATAAAACAAAGGTTATGATTATCAAATTCAAAAGAATAACTTATGTTAATTTTGTGTATGACAATACCATCTTAAAATAAGTTTATTCATACAAATATCTTAGAGTCAACCTTCATCACAAGATTAACTTGAACTATAACATTGAGAAAATTACTAATGGAGGGTAAAAAGCCTACTTTTCTCTTGAAAACAATTGTAAATTAGCAGACTTCTAGTTGTGGGAAAAAAAGAAACTCCCCTGTGAGACTTTCGTTATTCTTTTTATCTTAAACAAATGTGAATTTTGGGGTTGTATCATGTCTAGAGAATTGTGGAGAAAGATCAAGAAAATCCAAAAGCATTTATAACTTATAATCTTAAAATTAAAATCATAATTCCCTATCCTATCCTCGTCATAAAATCGATATCCCATCCCCCCCCCCCTTTAGAATAGGCTATGAATAGGTGTCTAATGTATAAGCACAAGTCTTGGCTCCCAAATTTTTCAGTAAATATTGCACATGCACACAAATGAAGTTGTGGACACCTATTCCATTTTTGTGCACGCTCAAGTAGTTGTGCTAGGGGTGACAAGAGGTGCGCACGCTCAAGTAGTTGCGCTAGGGGTGACAAGAGGTGCGCGTGTCAAAACAAGTTTTGATATTTACATGCCATTAAAAGTGCTTCCAAATTCCTTCCGGTCTAAGTTTTGTGATGAGTGCCTAAAATCAAGAAGACACCACATGCACACCAAAATCAAGAAAAAAATCTTCAGGAAATCTCCCTAAATGATTACTGCAAGCAACATGAGGGAACATGGACCAGGAAGAATATGAGTTGGCAAGGTAATTAATATTTCCTCGATTCCAAAAAGGTTAAGTGGAATGCATGATGGTGACAAAATCTTGCAGGAATGACAATTGGAGGAATGAGTGGGGAAGAACTGAAAGAGACAGAGCGTGAGAGCTGAGGAGAATATTAAAGGAAGCAACAACAACATAAAGGGAGTTAGCTCGCTTGTTAGTCTATGGGTTGCTACTGTGATAACTGTGGGTAATGTTGTCATTAATATCTCTTTGAGATTATCTGTTGCAATGTATCTGGTTGTAAGTCTGAGTCTGTCATACTTGTAGAGTCTAAGGAAAGTGCATAGCGTTGTGTGATGTAATACTAGACAATTGGATAAGAGAGAAAGACTTTGTTGTTGTCAATGAATGATTTTATTAATGTATGTTTGTAGTGATAGAATGAAGATAATAAAGATGAAATAATTCTGGTCTTATGAGGTATTACTTATGTGTCAATGGAATGTGTGCATTATTTTTCTCTATTGTCAATCGTTAAGTAGTTTTCAATGGATTTTTTGAATGCCCACCCAAATGGAATTTGGTCCAATTAAGTCCTTGATCATCCTCAACACAAGACCATATGGTCTTTTTGATCCTCATGGAATCTCGAGTGATACCTTCTTTAGTTTTTTATTGAGGATTGATATGCAAATGCCTTGTTTTTTTTTTGGTCAAACTCTAGACTAACCCTAGGTCTTCAACCCCCTAGCATTAGGAAAGACGCTCGCAAGTGCGGATTGAGCCAACAACAAGATAACTAACATGAAATAAAATAAGCTTCCTAAGATTGCTTTGAAATCCAACCAAATTCACCTATGGCTCAAGAGAGGTTGGCATAAAGATGCCAAGTCTTGGTTAAATAATTAAAGAATAGAGGAGGATCTCATTTTGCATAAATATTGATGCCATCAAAAGTATTGTTACATCTAAATTTAAGGAGAAATTGTGGTGTGATAAAGAAGTAGAGGATAAGAGAAAATTAAGTAATATAAAGAGGCTATTAACTCTAATCTACAAGATTAAAAGTATATTTATATTTTAACTAATGTAAAGAAGAAAAACCACATTTCTAAAATAAGAATGAACTCACAAGATCCATAGTGAAACAAGACTTAAACACGGAAATCTTTACTGAAATGGAAATTTTGGATTGATGATATTGTTGGAAAACAACAACACATATAATAACTTGATATTTCTTGTAATTTCATGGAGACAGGGGAAGAGGCTTTCCAAATACATAGAGGGGCAAAAGCAATTTCATCAGTTCAATAGGGTTTACTTTATTTGGAAAAAAAACATTTTCCTCTTTTCCTAGAAAGCTTATAACAATAATTCCTAATACCTTTTATGGAAACCAAATATGTACATTCTATTATTTTCTTTTTTTTGAATCTGCATATTATGAAATGGTGCAGCTAAAGACACTTGTGCAAATCCACTCATAGGTATTCTTGGAAAATGATCAAATTTTGGAGGGCCTTCCACAACCCTCCTTGAAGCAAGCGAAATTCATTTGCATTATTCCTATCTACCTTACAATTGGTGCACCATACTATTGTGCCCCTAGAACTGACCACTAAAATTCTCTAACTTAGACGATTTCAGTGGGTACCCCCTAACAAAATTGTCGCAAGGAATTTAATCACTACTAACTTGATTTGATACTGATATAGGAAACTAATATTTTGTTTATGCCATTATGAACCTAGCCTAATAACAATTATTTTGTCTGAGATGTTTTGAGTCTCCTTCTTACAATCGTTAACTTCATTTCTCAATGAGCAAGCTGGATGTCTTACTAAGTCCCAAAATCATGTCTCATGTCATGTGACCTTGTCCTATGGTTATTAGATTGCTCCTTATTAGAACACTTCTCCTCATAGTAAAATAACATGTAATAGCAGTTCCCTTTCTGATGAGCCCTTCCGACAACACTATCGAAAAGCGTTATGTCAGGGTCCCTTCCTTGAAAAGGAATACATTCTTACACGTTAACACCTCCATTGGAATCTCTTCAATAGACCTATTGAGATGCATGTAGTTCCATTGCACCATATAACACTTTCCCAAGTCTACATGTCAAACAATTACTAGTCCCAAAGAATTTTTATGCACTGTAAATAATAAATACACAAAAGTGGGTCCCACATTCAACCATTAACATTACGTGGTGGAGAATAATTGGCTATGTGGACCAATCTTATCCAAATGCCTAAACCTCCCCATGGGTAACACACTCTCCATGTAGACACAAGTCTCAAGGCTGGAATATTCTTTGTTGATACCTCTCCATTGAAACATAAAGAAAAAAAAACCTACCTCTCTGATGGTGGTTCTCTCCAATAGCACCATCAGAAGGATATCTGTCAAAGTTATATTTTCAGCATAACTCCCCTCTCCAATGAGCACCCTTTCCGATAGTGTGTTCATCAAAAACATAGAACAAACAATATTGGAATGATTTATAACGTCTCTTCCCTAACACGTTTTCCAATGAAAATCAAGTGATCTGTACCTCTGAAAATCATTAATAGAGACACAATCCTTCACCAATACATAACTATCTTCTACTAATAATTAATTATAAAAGGTTTGGGGATAATTACTAATGCACAAAAAACTTTCTTAACCCTAAAATAACGCGTCATTCATATTAAATAAGTTTGTGAAAATTGAATTGCGCATACAATGATTTCAATCTAATCTTAGACTTCTTCATAATCCCAGAACGACAAGTATGCAGGTAAATTGATTTTTGTTATTCACACTATTGTATTAATCTAGTGGACTTATGTGGGTTTTCCTTTATTGCAGAAAGCCAAAAAAACACTATGTCTCGTCCATAGACCATGAGAGGAAAGAACCATGTGGAGAATATACCAACTCCAATAGGATATTTAGGTGATATCCTAACAACAAACTCCAGTTACCACAATGGAGTGAATCATTGTCTGTGGTATGATGAAATTTACAGAATCTTCAATGCATTTAAATAATTTATAAAACATTCAGAAAAGTTGTTTTCACCTTATTGTTGCTTGTCCATTGTTGTTTCCCTACAATGATGCAACAATATGGTTCCTAGTGCATCTTGATAAAGATACAAATGCAATCATGAGCAAAGAAAAACTATAAATAACCTCTCTAAGGACAGAACATAAGACTTTCATACCACTTCCAATGACCTTTGGTTTCCCTAAATGAACCTTTTTAGGAAATTCGGCAAGGACAAAAAGGATTTTGGAGAGTTCATGGAATATTGGAGGTGTGATGAAGGAAGAAATATCAAGCTAGGGGAATGATTCATCCCTGCCAAGGAATTCAAGAAACCATACAGAATGTTGAACACCATGATTTGCAGATTATATGGTGAGGAGAAGATCACCCACTTTCAGATGGAATGGTTGTCGATGGCATACACAATAGTCAAGACTGGAAAAATATTCAACTAGGTGTATATATTGGTCTTTAACATCTTCCAGAAAGTCCAAGAAGCACTAGGTATGAAAAAACCTAGCTTCTAGATGTCTGCATACCTAATAGATGCCATATGTTCTGCAATACACTTTCCTACTTTTGGATGGAACTAGGACCCTAGCCAACCACCTATCCTTGTCTATTTTTCTCAACTGTGGGATATAAATTATAAAAAAACACATTTATGACCTCTTTGATTATTTCCTTGCTCCCCTACACACCATATTTTTTGGGTATACACCCTATAGAATATCAAAGGAAGCCATGGCCACCTTGAAAGAAATTGTAGACTGGTATATGGGAAAGTATTATACATATATCATAGCCTATGGGAACTCCAAATCCTCACATATCCTACCTGAATATGTTCCCGATAGGATTTTCATTCAATATATTTCTTACGAAACAATAGAAATTGACCTAACCTCTTTTCTTTCAGGTAGCAATAAGAATCACTAGTCCATGATCCCTATTAACATAAGGAGGTACACATTATTAAGTTTCCCTCTTGTTAGGAAAGACATTGAAGCCCTGCAAGAGATATGCTTGTGTATAGGAGAAACTAGAGGGCATGACCCAAAAGACATAACACTCAATCATGTCAAAATTGTTAGCCTTACTCACCCTGTAATCCATGTAGTGAACAATGCAGAAGAGGTCTTCAAGGGGGTCTTATAGTTTGAAGAAGTGCTACACAGGTTTCTAGATGATGTGGTCAAAGAAAATCTTCTGATGGAGGAATAAGAAAAGAAAAAAATAACTCAAGAACAATTCCTTTTGCTTCAAGAGAAATACCAAGAAAAACTAGAAGGAAAGGAACAAGAAGAAAAAATAAAGACAGAGGAAAGACACCATAAGGCATTTGAAGAAAAAGAGGAATATCAAAGAAAACATGAAGAGACGAAAAACTGAAAGAAAAATACCCAAGGGAAATCCAAAGGAAAGGAAAAATATGAAGACAAGAAGAAATCCAACTTGAATGAGAAGAAGAAAAGAGAGGATGCACTGAAGAATGTTTCTAATGAGAGGAAGAAAAAGACATAAAAGGAAGCAAGGCTCAACAAGATTCACTACAAAAGAAAAAGCTGAAGAAGAGAGAGATAGACTGGATGCATAAGTAGAACAAAGGACAAAGGCCGAAGAGGAGAGAAAAAGATTGGCTACTAAAGAAGAGAACAGGAAAAATAAAGAAGAGGAATACCAACAAAATGTTGTTGAAGCCAAGGAAAAGAAGAAGGTTGCTAAAGAAGTAGAAAAATAAAAGAAAAATAAAATGGATCATGTTGAAAATAGTCCAGCCACCCCAAGTATAGGGATAATTGACATACCTACTCAAGAACGTACCCCTCTAATGGCCATACCAAGTGATTTTTCCTCCTCACAAGTACTAAAATTGGATGAGGTTGTAGTAGTAGTGGGAGAATATTACTACAACGACAAAACCAAAGGAGTAGAGGAGAGGTCAAGAAAAAGGAAAAGAGGGGTTACAACTCTCAACCAGTAATAAAATAAACAACTATTAAATGGAGGCAGGGCCATACCCCAAAGACAATTCCATCTAGATTGCATCTACTCTTCATGCATTTGCAAGAGAAAATGCAATGTTTTTTTTATGATTTGGCTTCTTCATTAGACACAACACAAACCAAAATTGTTGAACTGGAAGGAGTGTTAAATACACAAAGAGATGTCATCACTACTGAATTTCAAAAGGTAGCTACAATTGTATAGAATCTCCACAAAGAGGAAATGGAGAAGGCTTTACAAATAAAAAAGGATGAAATGAATGCAGAATTTAGGAATAAATTACACATAGCTTAGAGTATGCATAAATAAGAACTAGATTCCCTCAAGCTAGCACATTTAAAAGAGATAGATAAGATAAAAAATAATTATACACAAGAGTTGAAAAACTTATGGACATAAAGCATGGATGCCAACAAGTTCATTGAACAACTGGAGCATAAAATTCAAGGGTTGGAACAAGAAAAAAAGATACTTGAGAAGACCTTAGAATAAAGTAAAATAGGATCTCTCATCCTATAATCCTTGAAGGAAGAAGCCACAACTGTAAATGAAGAGATAAAATCATAGCAAAATAAATGCTTCTGCATAATGAATGACACATCCAAAGGAACAAAGATGATCAGGAAAGGCTTGGAAATCAGATGGAGGAAACAAGAGACAAATATCAAAAGGCTCAATATGCCTTTGATATAATTTTGGATTGGAAGTGTGTACAAGAACCCACCAGATAGCCTGACACTCTACACCAGTAGACAAAAGATAAAATATCAAGTGTCACTTGATACATGGAAGCCCTTGCTAGAAGACATCCAAAGTATTCATAAGATAGTGACGAAGGCATACACGAGGTTATGGAATGATTTTGATGATATCCTAGAGAAATTCATAATGGAAATCATGCCCAACATTGATCATGCAACCCCAGGTGAACTGAAAATAGCAGACGTAGTGGACAAGAGGGAAGCCAATTAGAAGGATATTGAGCATATTATAGAAGCCAATAAATAAGTCTTAAATCACTATTTGATGAATCCTATAAAGCTAATCACATTGGCCAAAAATTTCATCGAGAAGACTAAGCAAAAATTAAAGTTAGAAGTCACAACCAAGATATGCAATGGAGAACGAGACTTAGAGAAAATGCAATTAAGTAAGATATGAAATATCATGGAAGACTATGCATTGTGAAAAGAATACAAAGATCAAATGGAATTACAAATTCTCTCATGATTGTCTCAATTTTTGTAACTAGTCCTTTTTTTCTGTCCATTATTACTTGTATCAATTCAAATGTAGAATATGAAAGATGAATCTGAACCTTCCCTTGACAACACGACAGTTATGGAATGTAAACAATTACTCTTATTCTATAAAATAGGGTACTACGAATGAACAAGATATTTTTATCTGTTGCATATCGAGACAATATGTTTACTGCATGAATGAATAGAGCAAGAGACATCCACAGAGATTTATGATCTATATATGTGTATATGAGATTTTTCTTTGTGTATTGAGATTATGCATATTTTATTTTTATGTTAATCCATCACTTGCATATGTGAACTCATTATTTTCTAGGTAATACTATTTTTTACTTTAATCATTCTCATTAGTTTTCTCCTGATCATGATAGGTTATATTAGTATAAAACACACTTAGGATAGTTGCAGATAACATTAGTTAGATTTTTTAGTTCAGATTTTAATTCATCCGAGAACATTTTGTTCTCATATTCATATTATAAAATCATTTAGAGTGGAAACTAGGCCTACATACTAGTCAAAATCGCTACACCAAATGAGAGTAGGTCTAATTGGGACCTTCCATTGGGAGTTCTCCCTTACCTTCTTGACAGGCCATTCAGACCAGTATGTGGAAGCTAAATCTCACCCCGGTAAATAAAACCCCACATGCTTCCAAGCCTAATGAAGATGTTTCAATAGAATTTTATATGTTTTCTCTTCTCGTTTCCATGGAAATGTTTGTTAAAAGAGCCGATAATAATACTTTGGAAGTATTAAAGGAAACCTTGGAGTTGAAACCCCAAAGGATAAATCTAGTGTCAAAACCAAGGCCATTGTGACCAAACCTCCCGATGATAAGAAAGATACAGACTCCATAGATATGGAAGAACTACAAAGAATTTTAAAGAAAATTTCCAATGAAATAACTGATATGAAGAAGAATTGTGGAGAATTTCCTTCTGATACCAATACGTTCTTTAGATTTCCACCCAAAAAGAGCACTCCTCTACTTCTAAGACAACCCCTCCTTTAGAAGGCACAAATGTAGAAGATTTTACACAAGCCTTCAAGGCCTGGGAAAGTGACACCCCTACTGAATCTAAGGAAGAAGAAGAGGGAGAAGAAGAACAACAAGATCGGTCCCAAGAGGCTGATGGAATTTACGAAAAATAAGCGAATTTGTTTTGAGACATTTTTTTTGTTCTAGGAAAAGAGGAAGAGGAAGATGTAGAGGAGATACACATGTCCTAAAATTTAGTAACCATGAGGAGTGCAGGTAAGACTCCATCCTCAAAATGTCCTTCAACTTCTGAACCTACCAAAGCAACATCCCCTACACAAAAGACATCGTCTAATGAAAAACCAACTACTCATTCAACACCTCCATCAAAATTATGATTTCTTGGAAGATTTGAAAAGAAAAAAGGAAAATACTTCCTTTTTCGAGATTAAAATTACCCTAGATCCAAGAAAAATTCATTAAAACTCTTCAGGGTACTTGTCCAAGAAACACTAAAGAATATGGTCATACCATTGAGAATACAACACCAAATAAACAATCAACTATTAATGCATCTCTAAATGGCCAAAGGTCAAAATCATATACCCCTCCTTTCTTATTGATCTTTGAAATTTTTAACAGGAATGTGCATAATTGTATGGTTGATTCATGAGCATGTCCAATGTGATGCCACTTAAATTTTGTGAGAAACTCAATGCTAAACCTGAAAATTTTGACATTCAAATCATACAGTTAGATAGATCAAGAGTCAAGGTCATTATGGAATTGAATAATGTGTTTACAAGATTATCATCCAATCCAAAGGTGAACCAAATTATTGACATCATAATGGTTGATATCCCATATACATATGGTTGAATTTTCAGTAGGAATTGGTTTGCTATGTTGAATGGATAATTTTCTATTGATTGGTCACACTTATGGCTACCTTACAATGCAAAACCCAATCAAATCAGGGTAGACATACGGTTTTATATGAAACATGTCATGAGAGATTTAAATATTTCAAATGTGCCCATAATTTTCAATCTTTAGAGTCTAGGAAATTAAAGTTATGATTCTTTCTTTGGGAACAAAACTGCTGAAATTTCTTCCTATGGGGAATCATCCACACAATCTGAAATCCTTCATTGCACTCAGATTGTTGAGCTTAACTATGATATAGTAGTAGGAATGATACTAACTCTGATGTACATCCTAACATAGTGTCTAGGAATAAATTAGATGTGTATATTAATTCCAATAACCAAAAAGGTTTAGAAAATAAAGAAAACTATGAGTCCCAAACTAAATCTAAAGGTGACCCTAACACATGGACTCTGTTCTTTGATAGATTCAAGTCTCTTGAAGGTGTATGTGTTGGCTCCATATTGAATGAACCTAATGGAAAGAAAAATTTAATTGCATGCAGACTTGATTTCCAATGCACAAACGACAATGTTGAATATGAATCTCTTATACAAGGATTGAAGCAGGCAATGGACATGAAAGTGAGGAAAATAAAGGTATTTTGTGACTCCAAAATTGTGATAAGATAGGTAAGAACACCATAATTTTCCTTTCCAGTCACCTCAAACATTATCAACACGAGGTATGAGACCTCATAAAAAACTTTGATGCATTATATATTAGTCACATTCCTCATTCACTAAATTATGATGCATGTTTACTATCTAATTGTTGGCACATGGGCAGACCCAGGGTTCAACGCTTCAACAACACACCATAAAAACCCTAACTACCGGCCCTTTCGGCAACACCTATGAAGTAGATGAAGTCTCACCCAAGGTAGAGGCAGGGGTGGTTGCAGGACTCCAGTGTTTGCTACCTTAGCTGGGGCACAAATATGTGATTGTAAAACCTTAATAGAGCACTTAGCAGTTATAGTTCATTAGTATTAAGCCTTTGTTTACAACGCATATAAATCCTAATTAGAACACAACACAATATTCAATGAGATTCAACACATGTAAGCACTTAGCCTAAATAAACATATCAGATCTAGAATTTATTTGCATTACTGAGAACTAAGCTATTATATCAGATGCTTCTAACATTCATAAATATAAAAAAACTAAGCATAAATCACATCAAAGGAACAAATAAATAATTAAGATGCACAAAGCAACCAAAACAAAGGATATACGTGGTTCACCCCTAGCATGGGGCTACGTCCACCAACTCTTATTCTCTTTATTATCTTCAGTCAATTGTCTACATGTACAGAGCCACAAGATCGTACTCCGCATAGGACAAGAGATCTGTGCACACCTTGCCAGATCCTCCTTCCCCATGCTAGGTTACAGCACAAGGCCTTTACACAATCTCTTACAGTCACTTGCACTTAGCCTTGCAAGCCTCACATACTATGCACAAAGCATGTACAACTATCACTTGCACTTAGCACATCATCACACAGATGTCTATATCATCCTACTCTTACATCACCTAAACATCTATTTATACATTACAAAATGGACCTAAACATGGGTAAACCCATGGGCCGACATCCCCATACCCATTACATAAGCCCAAAACCCAAAAGTTCCCTAAAAAGGAGCAGATATCCTGCGATCTCCGCTTCAACTTGCGCTTAATCTTTGACAGCCTGTCGTAGTCCCAAAATAGGTCAAACCTGACCAAGGATCTCCAAAACTTGGTCAAGGGCCAACATGCCCCCAACACTCACCTGTGACTCGTCCCAAGTCACTCTGATATGGGTATCTCTGCCTCAAAAGCATCAATCTTGGCTCGAGTTGCTTCGACCTGTTTTTGCGCCAAGGCCTCCTGCTCGACGAACTCCTGAAGAACGACTTCCTTCATAGGTCCTTCTAAGAGTTGTTCGATTGAAGTGACTACTTGTTCTAGCTCTGATCCTCATCCTTCAATCTCCTCAAACAGTTGACAAGTTGCATCCTGGACTGGCTGGAGCCTCTGAGTCACTTCCATGACTTTTCTCTGTATGGTATGGACCTGATGTTGAGCATTGCACTCTTCCTGAGATCTTTTAATTCTTTCAACTACATACAAGAGCTTCAACTGTGCATGTACTATTGCTTCTTACTTCTTTTCCTCTGGTAGTAGGGACTCAGTTTCTTTAGTTTAGGATCCTTAGTTAGTCCTTCATAAGTATGTGCACTGCGATCCTTGAGTTGTTTACATTCCATGGAAAAGGTCTTGATTCTCTCAACTGCGCTCCAAACAGTTTCTTCTCTTTGATCCCGGACGTCCCGCAGAGTGTTTGGCACTAAATGTAGCTCTAGATATGTTATTCTTCATTGAAGTTGCTGAATGGATTCAAAAAGGTTTTCTACTTGATGCTCTACTGGCACTTCCTCCTTTTTCTCTAAGCCCTTCACAGAGCAGAGTGCTCTGTTGACTGATTCTTTTACTCCAACCTACTCAACGAACAACTGTTCCTTCTCTCTCTGTGTTTGTGCTTTCTCTTCTTCGAATTTTGACTAGATGGAAGCCTTCTCCTGCTGTGAAATCCTGCTTTTCTCTATCACCACTTCTTGTGCTTGCTTCAAGGCCATCGTGGTCTGTTCCTTTTCTTCTTGGGAGAAATGAAGGCGAGCTTCAGTCGCTTCGGCTATTCTATAGAGTTGGGTGGTCTCGTCTCCCAACTTTGGTTCTTCTGATGGCAGGGGCACAGTGGACACTGTGCGGCTGGAGTGAAGGGCTTGCTAAACTCCTCTCATCTATGTCTCAATTCTATCATACATCACTTCTTGTTTGGCTTCGTCGTTCTGCAAAATGTCCTGCAAGGCATCTGATACAACTGCAATGATGAAGTCGAAGTCATTGAGCGTGAGCACAGTCTACAACTTGGTATTAATAGCTCTGGATTTCTTTCGCAAGATAGGTTTCATGGGAGAAACGTTTATTTTATTAGATGGATTAGTCTCATCAATGGGATCCCTAGGCAGTGTTACTTCACCTTGCTTCTGTTTATCTTCTTTCCCATTGTTCACTTCCTTATCTACTTCGTCGTTACCTCCTCCTCTAAGTGATTTTGAAGTATTTTCTTCTGATGCACTGCTCAACTGCTGGACCTCTTTGGTCATTTTCCTTCTGCTAGTTCCAGGTGTATCATGTGCTTTGCGAGTGGCCTCTGCACTTCTGATTTTTTCAGGGTCGGACAGTTCCACGGGGTCAACAGGGATAAGGAGATCTGTAGGCCATTTTTTGGTCATCTATTCTAGGTCTTCCTTTGTGAGCTTACAGTATGACTGAATCTCTTCTTTACTCTTGTCTACACGTGCAGTGATGTGAATGAAGTGTCGATCTGCGTGGAACTTCATAAGTGGCCTAAACCGGTGTAGAGTGTTCGACATCATACAAGGGACAACTTCAATAGCCCTCTTTAACTGAAGATAGTATGTATGGAATACAGAGTTCGACTGCCATTTTTTCCCCATATCACTCGAGTACCAGAGCATTGTGAACTTCGCAGCGAGCGGCTCGAATGTCTCAATGTCAGGGAAGGTCACACCTTCCGGCATCTCCCAAGATGTAAACGCGATGAGGCTAAGGAGCCAGCTAAAGTGGAACTCATAGCCCTGATCCTGAGCTTCGTGGAAATCCAATTCTAACTCGTTGACTAAGTACTTTGCCCAATTCATATATAGTCCTTCTACGCATTTTCTAGCGAGGTCGACAATGAATCCTGTGACCTGTGTAGGTCGGTTCTTTCTCACTATATTTTCTGCGATCAGTTGGCAAGCCAGGTGCACTGCGCCATTCTCGATGGAAGCTACCTTGTAACCTCACGTCCCCTTTTCTACATCGCCATATGTATATTTAATCCTCTGTGCCAATGCATGATCTGCAACCTTCCCTGGGTAGAAGTTTTACGGGTTGGGTCCCTGCATGCTTAATCCGATGATCCTGTGGATCCGTGCCGAATCGACGGTGATGCTTCTGTCTAGCCACAGATAGCTACCATGGTAGCATGAAAATAGGATCTTAACGCACGTGTTAACTTCCTGGTGCCTTCCAAAATGTGGTATCTTCATCACGTTAAAGATAGTGGACTACGTGAGGCTCATAGTCCATTGTTGGGGGATTATCCTCGAGTTCTTCCCCTTCACCCTAGTCAAGTACCTATGAGGGGTGAACATGTTGTGGTTCTTACGATCCCCTACGTTGAAGTCACTGAATTTTAATGTCATGATCTTATCCAGTTGCGGTCGAACTGCACGTATCCCCTTCGGGAGGTACATAGTAACCAGAGTGTAATCGAAGTCCCTTGGGACACTATTGTGACTCACCGTGCTGGCCAGGGGTGAGATGTAGTCGATAAGGATAGAAGGGATCAACTTCTCATTCACCAATTCATCTCGATGCTTGGTTCTTTTCTCGACTATGGCTCAGGATGGTCTAGATCCATGAGCAATCGTTGGAGAGGCTTGCACTCCTCTTGTCGATGAAGCTTGAATCCCTGTGGACATTACTTTTTCGGCCATTAGATCGATTAAGACTTCTTCTACAAACTTTTCAACTACGCTAAATTCGTCTGACATACACGCTCGATATCAGATACTTAGGTCGATGAAAAACCATTCAATATAATAAAACAAGTGGCGGAGTCTTAGTAAACACAACACGAAAAACAATGAGTTCTTTCGTTGGCGCCGATATAATTTGAAAAAGTATTCTCGATGCAACAGTCGATAGAATAAGTAGACAATGGTGTAACAGATCTCTCCAACGAGTGAGAAGCCTTCATCGATGCATTTCTTTCCGTTATGGCGCGGTCCCAATGACCCGATGGCGATCATTCTGGCCATAACTATTGTTCTAACCATTCGGGGGCGTCGGTCTAATGGTTATAATGCTTCCAATGGTCATATCGCTCTGCCATGGTGAGGTGCCACTTGGCATTGTTATGCTATCTCAACGAAGTTCTAGTTTTGTAAACCTACCTTATGAAAAGTCTCCTCTGGAACCTCCTGCAACTTTTCTAGCTTTTCTCTCTTCTTACTGAGCTTTCTAGCTTTCTTCCCCATGATTTGCGTCTTGGTATTCCTCTTTCCATTCTTATTCTTATATGTACTCAACATAGTAACTTCGCGTTGATGAGATTGTATCATAGGGTTCAAGGGTAATACTTCTTTTATGTCTGGGGTAGGTGATCTACTTTCCTGTATGGATAGGTTCTTCAAGTCTTCTTGCATTTTTTCATCTTTGACAACCCAGGCTCTAGTCCTAAGTTGCTTCAACTCGTCCTCCTGTTCTTCTATCAAGTGCGCTATTCTCCTAGTCATATAATCTTTTAATCCTTGTTTTTTCTGTTCTAAGGCCTCTTCTTCTTTTCTTTGGATCTGATCTCTCTCAATCCAAGGTTTATATAATAACATAGAAAATGGGGCATTGTTCTCAACGAATTTAAAAACCTCAAATTCTTCCTTTGTCAAAGTTCCATGAGCATGCATAGAGGTCTGGGTAAGTCTTCCAAATAGGGTTATCAGTTTTCCTCTAAATAATATCATTCCTCCTAATGAAGGAACCATAACAGGCTTTCCTAAAATCTCCCAAGTTCTTTCTGTCATGACATTCACCTGTGTTTCCTCATCTAGAAAACAGTCTATGTCGAAGTCTCCTATTCTTGCTTCTATAAGTTCTTTTTCTTTGAATATATCTGATAAGTTGATATCTTTGTGATTATTCATGGTTTATTTCATTCGTAGTAATGCAGTCTCTGATTCTTTCTAGGGTTCTACCATGGTCTCAATTTCTTGACCTTCCTCGGGGTTTACTTGTCTCATATTCATTCTTTCAAGCTTAGCAATCATTCTAGGGAAATCCAAAACTTCATGATCTATATCTTTACAACAAAGACAACTAGATCTTCTACCAAGGCATTCCTTAGCAAGATGTCCCGATCTTCTGCAACTGTAAAAAAGGGTTAATCCTCTTTTTCTGTTAAATGATCCCCAACCTTTCTTGTACTGTGCACTAGGATCATAGTAGTTAACCTACAAAAAATTCTTTCTAGGATCCTGCATCCATTTGTTAGTCCAAACATTCTTTCTATGCATAGGGATAACATATCTTTCACTATTCTTATCAGATCTACTCATATCAAATCTTCTTTCTTCTAGCCATGCCCTAGTTTTCAAGCTAGGACAAAATTTATCAAACATATCTAGATCCATACTTTTGAAACAAAAATTTCCACTTATCTTACCTTTTCAATCAAAACTTTTCACTATTCTTACCTTTATCAGAACACAAAGCTTCAAGATATTACCTCTTTTCTTCAGATCTAACTTCTCTTTTTATCACAGAGCTTTACAAGTCAAGTAGAATACTGCACACTAGGGAAATAGATCTATGCATAGAGATTTCTCTTTTCTTCAGTTCCCAACAATCACAGTTTTAGGTCTCGACAATGGAACCATTTGTTGGCATAGGGGAAGACCCAGGGTTCAATGCTTCAAAAACGCACCAAAAAAACCCTAACTACCGACCCTTTCAACAACACCTGCGAAGCAGATGAAGTCTCACTCGAGGTAGAGGCAAGGGTGGTTATAGGACTCCAGTGTCTCTAACCTTAGCTGGGACACAGATCTGTGATTGTAACACCTTAACAGAGCGCTTAGCAGTTATATTTCATTAGTATTCATCCTTTTTTTATAGCGCAGATAAACCCTAATTACAACGCAACGTAGTATTCAACAAGATTCAACACATGTAAGCACTTAGCCTAAATAAACAGATCAGATCTGGCATTTATTCGCATTATCGAGCACTAAGATATTATATCAGATGCTTATAACATTCATAAAGATAACAACACTAAGCATAAATCACATCAAAGGCACAAAGAAATAATCAAGATGCACAAAGAAGCTAAAAAACAGGATATGCGTGGTTCACCCCTAGCCTGGGGCTACATCCACCAACTCTTCTTCTCTTTATTGTCTTCAGTCAATCTTCTACATGAACAGAGCCACAAGATCCTACTCCACATAGGACAAGATATCTGCACGCACCTTTCCAGATCCTCCTTCCCTGAGCTAGGTTACATCACAAAGCCTTTACATAATCTCTTACGGTCACTTGCACTTAGCCTTGCAAGCTTCACACAGTATGCACAAAGCATGTACAACTATCACCTGCACTTAGCACATCATCACACAGATGTCTATATTTTCCTACTCTTACATCTCCTAGACATCTATTTATACATTACAAAATGGACCTAAACATGGGTAAACCCATGGCTCGACATCCCCATACCCATTACATAAGCCCAAAACCCAAAAGTTCCCTAAAATGGGGCCAAGATCCCACGATCTCCGCTTCAACTTGCGCTCTATCGAAGTCCCAAAATAGGTCAAACTTGACCAAGTATCTCCAAAGCTTGTTCAAGGGCCAACACTAATATTGCATCTAAGTTAATTCCATCAGAAGGAATAATGCCTCATACTTTTTCTATGGAATTATTGTACAAGCCTTCAATTCTTGACAACATAACATACTAGAGAGTCTTTGATGATGATGATTAGATCATACATTTTATACATATTGAAGACAACTTCAAAGATTATGTCATAGATGAAGGCTAACATGATCAGGATATGAATCCTAATTCTCCTGGAACAACAAGTCAACCAGCTAGGGAATAAAGTCACTCCAATCAATAACATCCCCCAAAACATGGCAAGTATTGAAAATCTTTATGATCTTAAGGAAAAGTTCAAGAAAATGACAAACTGCAAAAAAAACAGTTCATCTATGCATTTTGAAGTAATAAATCTTGGAACAAGTAGTATACCAAAAAATATCAACCTTAGAAAAAAATGTTCCCTAGCTGAAAAACAAGCTTTCATCAAGTTATTTAAGGAATATAAATATATCTTTTCATGGATGTATGATGACATCAAGACATGTGATACCAATATCTTCCAACACATTATCCCCATGAATCCTCAAACAAATCCTTTTCAACATAAATTAAGGAAAATGTATCCAAGCTTAGAACCTCAAGTAAAGGATGAACTAAATAAACTCTTGGCATCAAGATTCATTTTTCCAGTTAGTCACACCCAATGGATTGCTAACCTTGTGAATGTAAGGAAAAATAATGGGGAAATAATACTGTGTGTTGATTTTTGAAACTTTAATAAGGCCTCAGAGAAGGACACTTATCTTGTGCCACCCATGGAGAAAATCCTACAATGTGTCTCTAGTTTTGAAATGATCTCATTATTATATGGTTTTTCTAGTTACAATCAAGTATTATTTGACCATGATGACCAATTGAAAATTGCCTTCCAAACCAAGTGGGGAAATTATGCCTATAAGAAAATTCCATTTGGACCAATAAATGCAGGGGAAACTTTTCAAAGAGCCATGAAAATTGCATTTAGAAGAATAATTGGTAACTGTGTGGTGTTATATCTCGATGATGTTACCTTCTTCTCCAAATACAAAAGGGATCATATAGCCCACTTGAAAAAATATTTAATAGATGTAGAAGGTATGAGATTTCCCTAAATCCGAAGAAGTCAATTTTTGCTTAGGATTTGTTGTGTCTAAATATGGTATCATGATTGAACCTGAAGGAAATGAAGCTATCTCAAATATCCCATTTCCCCACAATAAAAAATCCATGTAATCTTTTCTTGGGAAAATAAATTTTGTGAGGAGGTTTGTTCCAAGTTTTGCAGAAACTGTTAAGGCTCTCCAAGATATGATAAATAAGAATGTTGATTTTAAATGGAGCCCAAAAGAAAAGGAATCCTTCACAAATATCATAGAATATATAGCTAAATCCCCAACATTAACGAGTCCATAATTTGGAAAGGATATCATATTGTATACCTTGGCTTCAGATACTACATTTGCAACAGTCCTCACTAAGAAAAATGATGAAGGAAATGGATTCCCAATTGTATTAATGAGTTATAGGCTGCAAGGAGAAGAAATATATTATCCAGAAGTAGATAAACAAACCTATGTAGTTTTCAAGGTAATCAAACACTTCAGACAATATCTACTCAAATCCAAGACCAAAGTGATAGTACCCAATCATGTTGTGAGAAACCTCTTGGTGCAGAGATATTTGGGAGACAAAAGATCCAACTCTATGAAATCCTTACAAGAGTATGATTTGGACATAATACCTACAAAGATTGTGAAAGGACAAAGAATCTACACGCTGGCAGTTGAATCAATAGAAGATAAAATTGAAGAAGATGATTTATATGAAGATCAAAGTCTGTTGGAGAAAGAATTTTTCTACATCCCCATCAACATTGATCCATGGTATTATGAAATGTACTATTTGACTCATGGCTTAGCTCCACAATATATGGAATCCAACAATAAAATATCTCTTAGAATCAAGTAAGCTCAATATCACCTTTATCATGGGATATTATTCAAGAAGAATTATGATGGTGTTTTCCTAAGATGTTTTGAAAAAGATGATGTTGAAAAAGTCTTATTTGAACTACATGATGGTCCATCTAGAAGAAACTTTGGGGGATACACCTGTGCACACAAAATCCTCAAGGTAGCATACTATTAGCATACTTTATTCAGAGATTCACATGCATATGAAAAGAAATGCCAAGAATGCCAAAAGTTAGCTGGAAGAGAGAAGAAACTTGCTTTTCCTCTGCAACCAATTTCAATTGAACGCCCATTCCAACAATGGGGTTTGGATGTGATTGGAGAGATCAAAACTAACTCTTTTTCTCTATAGAAATACATCCTATCTGAAACCAATTATTTCACCATATGGACTAAAGCAATTCATCCCAAGGTCGCGAATGAAAATTAAGTGATATATTTCTTCAAATCCCATGTCATAACTAGATTTTTTATTCTAGATTCTTTATTATTTGAAAATGAAAAATATTTCCCTTCATTAAAATTGACTGAATATACACTTGAAAAGAACGTCAAAATTAAATATTCAACTAATTACTATCCTCAAGGTAATGTGCTAGCATAATCCACAAATAAAAATCTAATCAAAATTTTGAAAAGGATTGTAACAAAACACTAAAGGAATTGACATTTGTCCCTCCCTAATTCCTTGTGGGTTGACAGAGTAACAACTAAGGATTCCCTAGGAAATTATCTTTTATTCATGGTATATGGACAAGAGGTTATATTACCTACTTATACTTTCCTACTTTCACTGCAACTAGATCAATATTTCCAAGACAAGGAATGCCTAGTAATGCAACAAAGATTGAACATGCTCCCTAAATTAGAAGAAGAAAGAGATAAATCTAAAAGGAAAATAGTAAAACATCAAAAACTGATCAAAAGGTGGTTTGATAAAACCTCCGTGGAAGATAAATATTTTCAAAAAGGTGATCTAGTTCTTAAATGGGATAAGGAAAATGAGATGAAAGGAAAGCACACCGAATTCTGGAAATTGTGGCTAGTCCCATATCAAATTCATGAGAAAATTTGTTTGGGAACTTTCATACTTAATAAATTGGAGGGAGACATGGAGGAGCTCACTATTAATGGTCAAATGCTTAAAATATACTTCTCGTGATTACCCTTGGTGACGTATCCTTGTACATACTAGGCTTCTTTATTGTCTGCATTTTCCTTTTGAGTTTTGCAAATGATTTTAGAATAAGGTTTTTATTTTTATTTTTTCCCTTTTAGTCTACTCCTTGATTTTAAATAAAGTCTTTGCTGATGATTTTTCATTGTCCATGCTCAATGTTTGAAAGGAAATTGGGACTGCATAACAAAATTATATATTATCTCCTATTTGAGTATCTTTTCAAGTACCATGAAGTGATAAGATCACTATACATCCAATACACGAATATCAAGCGATCTATACCTCCGAAAATCATTAATAGAGACACAGTCCTTCACCAAGACATAACTATCTTCCACTAATAATTAATTATAAAAGGTTTGGGGATAATTATGAATGCACAAAAAACTTTCTTAACCCTAAAATAACGCGTCATTCATATTAAATAAGTTCGTGAAAATTTAATTGCGCATACAATGATTTCAATCTAATCTTAAACTTCTTCAGAATCCCAGAATGAAAAGTATGCAGGTAAATCGATTTTTGTTATTCGCACTATTGTATTAATCTAGTGCACTTATGTGGGTTTGACTTTATTGCAGAAAGCCAAAAAAACACTATGCCTCGTCCACAGACCATGAGAGGAAAGAACCATGTGGCGAATATACCAACTCTAGTAGGATATTTAGGTGATATCCTAACAACAAACTCCATTTACCACAATGGAGTGAATCATTGTCCGTGGTATGATTAAATTCACAGAATCTTCAATGCATTTACATAGTTTATAGAACATTAAGAAAAGTTTCTTTCACCTTATTGTTGCTCACCCGTTGTTGTTTCCCTACAATGATGCAACAATATGGTTCCTAGTGCATCTTGATAAATATACAAATGCAATCATGAGCGAAGAAAAACTATAAATAACCTCACTGAGGTTGGAACATAAGACTTTCATACCACTTCCAATGACCTTTGGTTTCCCTAAATGAACCATTTTTGAGGAAATTCGGCAAGAACAACAATGATTTTGGAGAGTTTATGGAATATTGGAGGTGTGATGAAGGAAGAAAGGTCAAGCTAGGGGAATGATTCATCCTTGTCAAGGAATTCAAGAAACCATACAGAATGTTGAATACCATTATTTGCAGATTATATGGTGAGGAGAAGATCACCCACTTTTAGATGGAATGGTTGTCGATGGCATACACAATAGTCAAGACTAGACAAATATTCAACTGGGTGTATATATTGGTCTTTAACATCTTCCAAAAAGTCCAAGAAGCACTAGGTATGAAAAACCCTAGCTTCTAGATGTTTGCATACCTAATAGATGTCATATGTTCTGCAATACACTTTCCTACTTTTGGATGGAACTAGGACCCTAGCCAACCACCTATCCTTGTCTATTGTTCTCAACTGTGGGATATAAATTATAAAAAAACACATTTATGACCTCTGTGATTATTTCCTTTCTCTCCTACACACCATATTTTTTGGGTATACACTCTATAGAATATCAAAGGAATCCATGGCCACCTTGAAAGAAATTGTAGACTAGTATATGGGAAAGTATTATACATATATAATAGCCTATGGGAACTCCAAAGCCTCACATATCCTACCTGAATATGTTCCTGATAGTCTTTTCATTCAATATATTTCTTACAAAGAAATAGAAACTGACATAACCTCTTTTCTTTCAGGTAGCAATAAGAATCTCTAGTCCACAATCCCTATTAACATAAGGAGGTACACATTATTAAGTTTTCCTCTTGTTAGGAAAGACATTGAAGCCCTGCAAGAGATATGCTTGTGTATAGGAGAAACTAGAGGGCATGACCCAAAAGACAGAACACTCAATCATGTCAAAATTGTTGGCCTTACTCACCCTGTAATCCATGTAGTGAAGAATGTAGAAGAGGTCTTCAAGGGGGTCTTATAGTTTGAAGAAGTGCTAAATAGGTTTCTAGATGATGTGGTCAAAGAAAATCTTCTGATGGAGAAAGAAGAAAAGAAAAAAATAACCCAAGAACAATTCCTTTTTCTTCAAGAGAAATACCAAGAAAAACTAGAAGAAAAGGAACAAGAAGAAAAAATAAAGACAAAGGAAAGACACCATAAGGCATTTGAAGAAAAAGAGGAATATCAAAGAAAACGGGAAGAGAGGAAAAACTGAAAGAAAAATACCCAAGAGGAATCCAAAGGAAAGGCAAAATATGAAGACAATAAGAAATCCAAATTGAATGAGAAGAAGAAAAGAGAGGATGCACTAAAGAATGTTTCTAATGAGAGGAAGAAAAAGACATAAAAGGAAGCAAGGCTCAACAAGATTCACTACAAAAGAAAAAAGCTAAAGAAGAGAGACATAGACTGGATGAAAAAGTAGAACAAAGGACAAAGGCCGAAGAGGAGAGAAAGATACTGGCTACTAAAGAGAAAAGGAAAACAAAGAAGAGGAATACCAACAAAATTTTGTTCAAGTCGAGGCAAAGAAGAAGGTCGCCTAAGACGTAGAAAAAGAAAAGAAAAATAAAATGGATCATGTTGAAAATAGTCTAGCCACCCCAAGTATAGGGATAATTGACATACCTACTCAAGAACGTACCCCTCTAATGGCCATACCAAGTGATTTTTCCTCCTCACAAGTACTAAAATTGGATGAGGTTGTAGTAGTAGTTGGAGAATATTACTACAATGACAAAACCAAAGGAGTGGAGAAGAGGTCAAGAAAAAGGAAAAGAGGGGTTACAACTCTCAACCAGTAATAAAATAAAACAACTATTAAATGGAGGCAGGGCCATACCCCAAAGACAATTCCATCTAGATTGCCTCTACTCTTCATGCATTTGCAAGAGAAAATGAAATGTTTTTTTTTATGATTTGGCTTCTACATTAGACACAACACAAACCAAAATTGTTGCACTAGAAGGAGAGTTAAATACACAAAGAGATGTACTATCACTGCTAAATTTCAAAAGGTAGCTAGAATTGTATAGAATCTCCACAAAGAGGAAATGGAGAAGGTTTTACAAATACAAAAGGATGAAATGAATGCATAATTTAGGAATAAGTTCCACACAGCTTAGAATATGCATAAATAAGAACTAGATTCCCTCAAGCTAGCACATTCTAAAGAGATAGATAAGATAAAAAATAATTATACACAAGAGTTGAAAAACTTATGGACATAAAGCATGGAGGCCAAAAAGTTCATTGAACAACTGGAGCATAAAATTCAAGGGTTGGAACAAGAAAAAGAGAGACTTAAGAATACCTTAGAATAAAGTAAAATAGGATCTCTCATCCTGTAATCCTTGAAGGAAGAAGCCACAACTGTAAATGAAGAGATAAAATCATAGCAAAATAAATGCTTCTGCATAATGAATGACACATCCAAAGGAACAAAGATGATCAGGAAAGGCTTGGAAATCAGATGGAGGAAACAAGAGACAAATATCAAAAGGCTCAATATGCCTTTGATATAATTTTGGATTGGAAGTGTGTACAATAACCCACCAGATACCCTGACACTCTACACCGCTAGACAAAAGATAAAATATCAAGTGTCACTTGATACATGGAAGCCCATGCTAGAATACATCCAAAGTATTCATAAGATAGTGACGAAGGCATACACGAGGTTATGGAATGATTTTGATGATATCCTAGAGGAATTCATAATGGAAATCATGCCCAACATTCACGATGCAACCCCAGGTGAAGTGAAAATAACATAAGTAGTGGACAAAAGGGAAGCCAATTAGAAGGATATTGAGCATATTATAGAAACCAATAAATAAGTCTTAAATCACTATTTGATGAATCCTATAAAGCTAATCACATTGGCCAAAAATTTCATCGAGACGACTAAGCAAAAATTAAAGTTAGAAGTCACAACCAAGATATGCAATGGAGAACGAGACTTAGAGAAAATGCAATTAAGTAAGATATAAAATATCATGGAAGACTATGCACTGTGAAAAGAATACAAAGATCAAATGGAATTACAAATTCTCTCATGATTGTCTCAATTTTTGTAACTGATCTGTTTTTTTGGTCCATTATTACTTGTATCAGTTCAAATGTAGAATATAAAAGATGAATCTGAACCTTCCTTTGACAACATGGCAGTTATGGAATGTAAACAATTACTCTTATTCTATAAAATAGGGTACTACGAATGAATAAGGGATTTTTATCTGTTGCATATTGGGACAATATGTTTACTGCATGAATGAATAGAGCAAGAGACATCCATGAAGATTTATGATCTAGATATGTGTATATGAGATTTTTCTTTGTGTATTGAGATTATGCATATTTCATTTTTATGTTAATCCATCACTTGCATATGTGAACTCATTATTTTCTATGTAATACTATTTTTTACTTTAATCTTTCTCATTAGTTTTCTTCTGACCATGATAGGTTATATTAGTATAAAACAGACTTAGGATAGTTGCAGATAACATTAGTTAGATTTTTTAGTTCAAATTTTAATTCATCTGAGAACATTTTGTTCTCATATTCATATTAGAAAATCATTTAGAGTGGAAACTAGGCCCACATACTAGTCAAAATCGCTACACCAAATGAGAGTAGGTCTAATCTAGACCAGTATGTGGAAGCTAAATCTCACCCTGGTAAATAAAACCCCACATACTTCCAAGCCTACTGAAGATGTTTCAATAGAATTTTATACGTTTTCTCTTCTCGTTTCAATGGAAATGTTTCTTAAAAGAGCCGATAATAATACTTTGGAAGCCATATTTAAAGAATCCATTAAGTTGAGAAGGATATGCTTAGTATTAAAGGAAACCTTGGAGTTGAAACCCCAAAGGATAAAACTGGTGTCAAAACCAAGGCCATTATGACCAAACCTCCCGATGATGAGAAAGATACAGACTCCATAGATATGGAAGAACTACAAAGAATTTTAAAGAAAATTTCCAGTGAAATAATTGATATGAAGAAGAATTGTGGAGAAGTTCCTTCTAATACCAATAAGTTCTTTAGATTTCCACCCAAAAAGAGCACTCCCCTACTGCTAAGACAACCCCTCCTTTAGAAGGAATAAATGTAGAAGATTTTACACAAGCCTTCAAGGCCTGGGAAAGTGACACCCCTATTGAATCTAAGGAAGAAGAAGAGGGAGAAGAAGAACAACAAGATTGGTCCCAAGAGGCTGATGGAACTTACGAAAAATAAGTGAATTCATTTTGGGACATTTCTTTTGGTCTAGGAAAAGAGGAAAAGGAATATGTAGAGGATATACACATGTCCTAAAATTTAGTAACCACGAGGAGTGCAAGTAAGACTCCATCCTCAAAATGTCCTTCAACTTCTGAACCTGCCAAAGCAACATCCCCTACACAACAGAAATCGTCTAATGAAAAACCAACTACTCATTCAACACCTCCATCAAAATTATGATTTCTTGGAAGATTTGAAAAGAAAAAAGGAAAATATTTCCCTTTTCGAGATTATGAAATTACCCTAGATCCAAGAAAAATTCATTAAAACTCTTCAGGGTACTTGTCTAAGAAACACTAAAGAAGATGGTCTTACCATTGAGAATACAACACCAAATAAACAATCAACTGTTAATGCATCTCTAAATGGCCAAATGTCAAAATCATATACCCCTCCTTTCTTATTGATCTTTGAAATTTTTAATAGGAATGTGGATAATTGTATGGTTGATTCATGAGCATGTCCAATGTGATGGCACTTAAATTTTGCGAGAAACTCAATGCTAAACCTGAAAATTTTGACATTCAAATCATATAGTTAGATAGATCAAGAGTCAATGTCATTATGGAATTGAATAATGTTTTTACAAGGTTATCATCCAATCTAAAGGTGCACCAGATTATTGACATCATAATGGTTGATATCCCAGATACATATGGTTGAATTTTCAGTAGGGATTGGTTTGCTACGTTGAATGGATATTTTTCTATTGATTGGTCACACTTATGGATACCTTACAATGAAAAACCCAATCAAATCAAGGTAGACATACAGTTTTATATGAAACATGTCATGAAAGATTTAAATGATTCAAATGTGCCCATAATTTTCAATCTTTAGAGTCTAGGAAATTACAGTTATGATTCTTTCTTTGGGAACAAAACTGCTGAAATTTATTCCTATGAGGAATCATCCATACAATCTAAAATCCTTCATTGCACTCATATTGTAGAGCTTAACTATGATATAGTAGTAGGAATGATACTAACTCTGATGTACATCCTAACACAATGTCTAGGGATAAATTAGATGTGTATATTAATTCCAATAACCAAAAAGGTTTAGAAAATAAAGAAAATTGTGAGTCCCAAACTAAATCTAAAGGTGACCCTAACACATGGACTCTATTCTTTGATAGATTCAAGTCTCTTGAAGGTGTATGTGTTGGCTCCATATTGAATGACCCTAATGGAAAGAAAAATTTAATTGCATGCAGACTTGATTTCCAATGCACAAATGACAATGTTGACTATGAATCTCTTATACAAGGATTGAAGCAGGCAATGGACATGAAAGTGAGGAAAATAAAGGTATTTTGTGACTCCAAAATTGTGATAAGATAGGTAAGAACACCATACTTTTTCTTTCTAGTCACCTCAAACATTATCAAGACGAGGTATGAGACCTCATAAAAAACTTTGATGTATTATATATTAGTCACATTCCTCATTCACTAAATTATGATGCATGTTTACTAGCTAATTGTTGGTGCATGGTTAGACCCAGGGTTCAACGCTTCAAAAATGCACCAACAAAACCCTAACTACCGACCCTTTCAGCAACACCTGTGGAGCAAATGAAGTCTCACTCGAGGTAGAGGCAGGGGTGGTTGCAGGACTCCAGTGTTTGCAACCTTAGCTGGGGCACATATATGTGATTGTAACACCTTAATAGACCACTTAACATTTATAGTTAATTAGTATTCAGCCTTTGTTTACAGCGCATATAAACCCTAATTACAACACAACACAATATTCAACAAGATTCAACACATGTAAGCACTTAGCCTAAATAAATAGATCAGATCTGACATTTATTCGAATTACCAAGAACTAAGCTATTATATCAGATGCTTCTAACATTCATAAATATAAAAACACTAAGCATAAATCACATCAAAGACACAAATCAATAATCAAGATGCACAAAGCAGCCAAAACAAAGAATATACATGGTTCACCCCTAGCCTGGGGATACATCCACCAACTCTTCTTCTCTTTATTATCTTCAGTCAATCATCTACATGCACAGAGCCACAAGATCCTACTCTGCATAGGACAAGAGATTTGTGCACACCTTGTCGGATCCCCCTTCCCCGTGAAAGGTTACAACACAAAGCCTTTACACAATCTCTTACAGTCACTTGCACTTAGCCTTGCAAGCTTCACACAATATGCACAAAGCATGTACAACTATCACTTGCACTTAGCACATCATCACACATATGTCTATATCTTCCTACTCTTACATTGCCTAGACATCTATTTATACATTACAAAATGGACCTAAACATGGGTAAACCCATGGGCCGACATCCCCATACCCATTACATAAGCCCAAAACCCAAAAGTTCCCTAAAAAGGGGTGGATATCCTGTGATCTCCACTTTGACTTGTGCTCCATCTTTGACAGCCTGTTGAAGTCCCAAAATAGGTCAACTGACCAAAGATCTCCAAAACTTGGTCAAGGGCCAATATGCCCCCAACACTCACCCGTGACTCGTCTCAAGTCACTCTGATCTAGGTAGCTCTGCCTCAAAATCCTCGAGCTTTGCTTGAGCTTCTTCGACCTGTTTCTACACCAATGCCTCCTGCTCGGTGAACTCTTGAAGAACTGCTTCCTTCACAGGTCCTTCCAAGCATTGTTCGATTGAAGTGACTACTTGTTCCATCTCTGATCCTCATCCTTCAATCTCCTCAAACAGTTGACAAGATGCATCCTGGACTGGCTGGAGCTTCTGAGTCACTTCCATGACTTTTCTTTGTATGGTATTGGCCTAATGTTGAGCATGCACTCTTCCTGAGATATTTTAATCCTTTCAACTGTAGACAAGAGCTTCAACTGTGCATGTACCTTTGCTTCTTGTTGCTTTGCCTCTTGGAGTTGGGACTATAGTGTCTTTAGTTCAGGATCCTTAGTCAGTCCTTCATAAGTCTGTGCACTGCGATCACTGAGTTGTTTACATTCCATGGTGAAGGTCTTGATTCTCTCAACTGCGCTCCAAGCAGTTGCTTCTCTTTGATCATGCACGTCCCACAGAGTGTTTGGCACTGAATGTAGCTCTAGATATGTTATTCTTCATTGAAGTTGTTGAATGGCTTCAACAATCTTCGCTACTTGATTCTCTACTGGATCTTCCTCCTTTTTCTCTAATCCCATCATAGAGTAGAGTGCTCTGCTGACTGTTGCTTTTACTCCAACCTTCTCAACGAGAAAGTGTTCCTTCTCTCTCTAAATTTGTGCTTTCTCTTCTTTGAATTTTCACTGGAGGGCATCCTTCTCCTACTGTGCAATCCTGCGTTGCTCTATCACTGCTTCTTGTGCTTGTTTCAAGGCCACCATGGCTTGTTCCTTTTCTTCTTGGGTGCAATGAATGTGAGCTTCGGTCACATCAACTATTCTGCAGAGTTGGGTGAGCTTGTCTCCCAGATCCGGTTCTTTTGATGGCAGGGGCATAGTGGACACTGAGTGGATGGAGTGAAGGTCTTGTTGAACTCCTCTCATCTCTGTCTCAATTCTATCATACATTGCTTGTTGTCTGGCTTCATCATTCTGCAAAATGTCCTGCAAGGCATATGATACAATTGCAATGATGAAGTCGAAGTCATCGAGCATGAGCACAATCTACAACTTGGTCTTACTAGCTCTGGATTTCTTTCGCGAGATAGGTTTCATGGGAGAAACCTTTCTTTTATTAGATGGATCAATATCATGAACGGGATCCCTAGGAGGTGTTACTTCACCTTTCTTCTGTTGATCTTCTTTCCCATTGTTCTCTTCTTTATCTACTTCTTCGTTACCTCCTCCTCTAGGTGATTCTGAAGTAGTTTCTTCTGATGCACTACTCAATTGCTGGACCTCTTCAGTCGTTTTCCTTCTGCTAGTTCCAGGTGTATCATGTGCTTCGCGAGTGGCCTCTACACTTCTAATTTGTTCAGGGTCAGACAGTTCTATAGGGTCAATAGGGATAAGGAGCTTTGTAGGCCATTTCTTGGTTATCTATTCTAGGTCTTCCTTTGTGAGCTTATAGTATGACTAAATCTCTTCGTTACTCTTGTCTGGACGCACAATGATGTAAATGAAATGTTGATTTGTGTGGAACTTCATAAGTGGCCTGAACCAGTGTAGAGTGTTCGACATCATATGAGGGACAACTTCAATAGCCCTCTTTAACTGGAGATAGTATGTATGAATACCACGTTCGACTACCATTTTTTCCCCATATCGCTTGAGTACCAGAGCATCATGAAATTTGCGGTGAGAGACTCGAATGGCTCAATGTAGGGGAAGGTCGAACCTTCCGACATCTCCCAAGATGCAAACGCAATGAGGATAAGGAGCCAACTACAGTGGAACTCATAGCCCTGATCCTGAGCTTCGTGGAAATCCAATTCTAACTAGTTGACTAAGTACTTTGCCCAGTTCATTTGTAGTCCTTCTACGCATTTTCCAGCGAGGTCGATAACGAATCTTGTGACCTGCATAGGTTGGTTCTTTCTCACTAGATTTCTTGTGATCAGTTGACAGGCTAGGTGCACTACTCCATTTTGTATGGAAGCTACCTTGTATCCTCACGTACCCTTTTCTACATTGCCATATGTATCTTTAATCCTCTGTGCTAGTGCGTAATCTACAACCTTCCCTAGTTAGATGTCTTGCGGGTCGGGTCCCTACATGCTTAATCCGATGATCCTATGGATCAATGCTGGATCAATGGTGATGCATCTGTCTAGCCATAGATAACTACCATGGTAGCATGAAAATAGGATCTTAACGCGCACGTTAACTTCTTGGTGCCTTCCAAAATGTGGTATCTTCATCACGTTCAAGATAGTGGACTGTGTGAGGTTCATAGTCCATGGTTGGGGGATTATCCTTGAGTTCTTCCCATTCATCCTAGTCAAGTACCTGTGAGGGGAGAGCATGTTGTGGTTCTTGTGATCCCCTAGGTTGAAGTCACTGAATTTTAATGTCATGATCTTATCCAGTTGCAGTCGAACTACACGTATCCCCTTCGGGAGGTACACAGTAACCAGAGTGTAATCAAAGTCCCTTGGGACACTGTCGTGACTCACTGTGCTAGCCATGGGCGAGATGTAGTCGAGAAGGATAGAAGGAATCAACTTCTCATTCACCAAGTCATCTCGATGCTTGGGTTTTTTCTCGACTGCAGCTTAGGATGGTCCATATCCATGAGCAATCGACGGAGAGGCTTGCACTCCTCTCGTCGATGAAGCTTGAATCCCTGCAGACATTACTTTTTTGTCCATTAGATTGATTAAGAATTCTTCTATGAACTTTTCAAATAAGTTGAGTTCGCCTGACATACATGCTCGATATTGGATACTCAGGGCGATGAACAACCATTCAATATAATAAAATAGGTGGTGGAGTCTTAGTAAACACAACACGAAAACAATGAGTTCTTTCGTTGGCACGAATACAATTTGCAAAAGTATTCTTGGTGCAACAGTCGATGGAATAAGTAGACAATGATGTAACATATCTCTCCAATGGGTTAGAAGCCTTCATCAATGCAATTATTTCTGTTACGACGCGGTCCCAATGACCCGATGGAGATCTTTTTAGCCGTAATTATTGTTCTAACCATTTGGGGGCATCGGTCTAGTGATTATAATGCTTCCAACGATCATATTGCTCTACCATGGTGAAGTGCCACTTGGTTTTGTTATGATATCTTGACAAAGTTCCAGTTTTGCAAACCTACCTTCTACGAAGTCTCCTCCGGAACCTCCTGCAATTTTTCTAGCTTTGCTCTCTTCTTATTGAGCTTTCTAGCTTTCTTCCCTGTGATTTGTGTCTTGGTATTCCTCTTTCCATTCTAATTCTTATCTATACTCAACATAGTAACTTTGCGCTGATGAGATTCTATCATAGGGTTCAAGGGTAATACTTATTTTTTGTCTGGGGTAGGTGATCTACTTTCCTGTATGGATAGGTTCTTCAAGTCTTCCTGCATTTTTTCAGCTTTGACAACCCAGTATCTAGTCCTAAGTTGCTTCGACTTGTCCTCCTATTCTTCTATCAAGTGCGCTATTCTTCTAGTCATGAAATCTTTTGATCCTTTCTTTTTTTGTTCTAGGGCCTCTTCTTCTTTCCTTCGGATCTGATCTCTATCAATCCAGGGTTTATCTAATAACATAGCAAATGGGGCGTTGTTCTCAACGAATATAACAACCTCAAATTCTTCCTCTATTGAAGTTTCATGAGCACGCATAGGGGTCTGGGTAAGTCTTCCAAATAGGTTTATCATTTTTCCTCTAAATAATATTATTCCTCCTAATGAAGGAACCATAGTAGGCTTTCCTAAAATCTCCCAAGTTATTTCTGTCATGACATTCACCTATCTTTCCTCATCTAGAACACAGTCTATGTTGAAGTCTCCTATTCTTACTTCTATAGGTTATTTTTCTTTGAAGATCTCTGATAAGTTGATATCTTTGTGATTATTCAGGGTTTCTTTCATTCGTAATAATACAGTCTCTTATTCTTTATGGGATTCTACCATGGTCTCAGTTTCTTGACCTTCCTCAATGTTTTCTTGTCTCATACTCATTCTTTCAAGCTTAGCAATCATTCTAGGGAAATCCAAAACTTCATGATTTGTATCTTTACAACAAAGACAAATAGATCTTCTACCAAGTAATTCCTTAGCAAGATGTCTCGGTGTTCTGCAACTGTAAAAAAGGGTTAATCCTCTTTTTCTGTTAACTGATCCCCAACCTTTCCTGTACTGTGCACTAGGATCATAGTAGTTAACCTGCAAAAAATTCTTTCTAGGATCCTCCATCCATTTGTTAGTCCAAACAATCTTTCTATGCATAGGGATAACATATCTTTCACTATTCTTATCAGATCTACTCATATCAAATCTTCTTTCTTCTAGCCATGCCCTAGTTTTCAAGCTAGGACAAAATTTATCAAACATACCTAGATCCATACTTTTGAAACAAAAATTTCCACTTATCTTACCTTTTCAATCAAAACTTTTCACTATTCTTACCTCGATCAGAGCACAAAGATTCAAGATATTACCTCTTTTATTCAGATCTGACTTCTCTTTTTAGCACAGAGCTTTACAAGTCAAGTAGAATACTGCGCACTAGGGAAATAGATCTATGCACATAGATTTATCTTTTCTTCAGTTCCCAACAATCACAGTTTCGGGTCCTGAAAACAGAACCATTTGTTGGCACAGGGGCAGACCCAGGGTTCAACGCTTCAACAACGCACCAACAAAAACCTAACTACCAATCCTTTCGGCAACACCTATGAAGGCAGATGAAGTCTCATCTGAGGTAGAGGCAGGGGTGGTTGCAGGACTCCAGTGTCTACAACCTTAGCTGGGACATGGATATGTGATTGTAACACCTTAACATAGCACTTAGTAGTTATATTTCATTAGTATTTAGCCTTTGTTTACAGTGCAGATAAACCCTAATTACAACGCAATGTAGTATTCAACAAGATTCAACACATGTAAACACTTAGCCTAAATAAACAGATCAGATATGACATTTATTCACATTATCGAGCACTAAGATATTATATTAGATGCTTATAACATTCATAAAGATAACAACACTAAGCATAAACCACATTAAAGGAACAAATAAATAATCAATATGCACAAAGAAGCCAAAAAACAGGATATACGTGGTTCACCCCTAGCCTGGGGCTACGTCCACCAACTCTTCTTCTCTTTATTATCTTCAGTCAATCGTCTACATGAATAGATCCACAAGATCCTACTCTGCATAGGACAAGATATCTGCATGCACCTTGCCATATCCTCCTTCCCCGAGCTAGGTTACAGCACAAAGCCTTTACACAATCTCTTACAGTCACTTGAACTTAGCCTTGCAAGATTCACACGGTATGCACAAATCATGTACAACTATCACTTGCACTTAGCACATCATCACACAGATGTCTATATCGTCCTACTCTTACATCACCTAGACATCTATTTATACATTACAAAATGGACCTAAACATGGGTAAACCCATGGCTCGACATCCCCATACCCATTACATAAGCCCAAAGCCAAAAAGTTCCCTAAAAAGGGGTCGAGATCCCATGATTTCTGCTTCAACTTGCGCTCTGTCTTCGACATCCTGTCAAAGTCCCAAAATAGGTCGAACTTGACCAAGGATCTCCAAAACTTGTTCAAGGGCCAACACTAATGTTGCATCTAAGTTAATTCCATCAGAAGGAATAATGCCTCATACTTTTTCTATAGAATTATTGTACAAGCCTTCAATTCCTAACAACATAACATACTAGAGAGTCTTTGATGATGATGAGTAGATCATACATTTTATACATATTGAAGACAACTTCAAAAATTATGTCATAGATGAAGTCCAGCATGATCAAGATATGAATCTTGATTGTCTTGGACCAACAAGTCAACCAGCTAGGGAATAAAGTCACTCCAATCAATAACATCCCCCAACACGTGGCAAGGCTCGAAAATCTTTATGATCTTTAGGAAAAGTTCAAGAAAATGAAAAACTGCAAAACAAATAGTTCATCTATGCATTTTGAAGTAACAAATCTTGGAACAAGCAGTATACCACAAAATATCAACCTTAGAAAAAATGGTTCCCTAGTTGAAAAACAAGCTTTCGTCAAGTTATTTAAGGAATATAAATATATCTTTTCATGGATGTATGATGACATCAAGACATGTGATATCAATATCGTCCAACAAATTATCCCCGTGAATCCTTAAACAAATCCTTTTCAACATAAATTAAGGAAAATGTATCCAAGATTAGAACCTCAAGTAAAGGATGAACTAAATAAATTCTTGGCATCAAGATTCATTTTTCTAGTCAGTCACACCCAATGGATTGTTAACCTTGTGAATGTAAGGAAAAATAATGGGGAAATAATACTGTGTGTTGATTTTTTAAACTTTAATAAGGCCTCAGAGAAGGACAATTATCTTGTGCCACCCATGGAGAAAATCCTACAATGTGTCTCTAGTTCTAAAATGATCTCATTATTATGTGGTTTTTCTAGTTACAATCAAGTATTATTTGACCATGATGACCAATTGAAAATTGCCTTCCAAACCAAGTGGGGAAATTTTGCCTATAAGAAAATGCCATTTGGACCAATAAATGCAGGGGAAAATTTTCAAAGAGCCATGGAAATTGCATTTAGAGGAATAATTGGTAACTGTGTGGTGGTATATCTCGATGATGTTACCTTCTTCTCCAAATACAAAAGGGATCATATAGCCCACTTGAAAAAATATTTAATAGATGCAGAAGGTATGAGATTTCCCTAAATCTGAAGAAGTCAATTTTTGCTTAGGATTTGTTGTGTCTAAATATGGTATCATGATTGAACCTGAAGGAAATGAAGCTATCTCAAATATCCCATTTCCCCACAATAAAAAATCCATGCAATCTTTTCTTGGGAAAATAAATTTTGTGAGGAGGTTTGTTCCAAGTTTTGCAGAAACTATTAAGGCTCTCCAAGATATGATAAATAAGAATGTTGATTTTAAATGGAGTCCAAAAGAAAAGGAATCCTTCACAAATATCATATAATATATAGCTAAATCCCCAACATTAATGAGTCCATAATTTTGCAAGGATGTCATATTGTATACCTTGGCTTCAGATACTACATTTGCAATAGTCCTCACTCAGAAAAATGATGAAGGAAATGGATTCCCAATTGTATTAATGAGTTATAGGCTGCAAGGAGAAGAAATATATTATCCAGAAGTAGATAAACAAACCTCTGTAGTTTTCAAGGTACTCAAACACTTCAAACAATATCTACTCAAATCCAAGGCTAAAGTGATAGTACCCTATCCTGTTGTGAGAAACCTCTTGGTGCAGATATATTTGGGAGACAAAAGAGCCAACTCTATGAAATCCTTACAAAAGTATGATTTGGACATAATACCTACAAAGATTGTGAAAGGAAAAAGAATCTACAAACTGGCAGCTGAATCAATAGAAGATAAAATTGATGAAGATGACTTATATGAAGATCAAAGTCTGTTGGAGAAAAAAGTTTTCTACATACCCGTCAACATTGATCCATGGTATTATGAAATGAAGTACTATTTGACTCATGGATCAGCTCCAAAATATATGGAATCCAAAAATAAAATATCTCTTAGAATCAAGTAAGATCGATATCACCGTTATCATGGGATATTATTCAGGAAGAATTATGATGGTGTTTTCCTAAGATGTTTTGAAAAAGATGATGTTGAAAAAGTCCTATTTGAACTACATGATGGTCCATTTAGAAGAAACTTTGGGGGATACACCTATGCACAAAAAATCCTCAAGGTAGTGTACTATTAGCATAATTTATTCAAAGATTCACATGCATATGCAAAGAGATGCCAAGAATGCCAAAATTTAGCTGGAAGAGAGAATAAACTTTATTTTCCTCTGCAACCAATTTCAATTGAACGCCCATTCCAACAATGGGGTTTGGATGTGATTGGAGAGATCAAAACTAACTCTTTTTCTCTATAGAAATACATCCTAACTGCAACCAATTATTTCACCAGATGGACTAAAGAAATTCATCCCAAGGTCGCGAATGAAAATTAAGTTATATATTTCTTCAAATCCCATGTCATAACTATATTTTGTATTCCAAATTCTTTATTATTTGAAAATGAAAAATATTTCCCTTCATTAAAATTAATTGAATGTGCACTTGAAAAGAATGTCAAAGTTAAATATTCAACTAATTACTATCCTTAGGGTAATGTGCCAGCATAATCCACAAATAAAAATCTAATCAAAATTTTGAAAAGGATTGTAACAAAACACCAAAGGAATTGGCATATATCCATCCCTACTTCTTTGTGGGCTGACAGAGTAACAACTAAGGATTCCCTAGGAAATTATCTTTTATTCATGGTATATGGACAAGAGGTTATATTACCTACTCAAACTTTCCTACCTTCACTGCAACTAGATCAATATTTCCAAGACAAGAAATGCCCAGTAATGCAACATAAACTGAACATGCTCCCTAAATTAGAATAAGAAAGAGATAAATCTAAAAGGAAACTAGTGAAACATCAAGAACTGATCAAAAGGTGGTTTGATAAAACCTCTATGGAAAATAAATATTTTCAAAAAGGTGATCTAGTTCTTAAATGGGATAAGGAAACTGAGATGAAAGGAAAGCACATTGAATTCTGGAAATTGTGGCTAGGCCCATATCAAATTCATGAGAAAATTTGTTTGGGAACTTTCATACTTAACACATTGGAGGGAGACATGGAGGAGCTCACTATTAATGGTCAAATGCTTAAAATACACTTCTCTTGATTACCCTTGGTGACGTATCCTTGTACATACTAGGTTTCTTTATTGCCTACATTTTCCTTTTGAGTTTTGCAAATGCTTTTAGAATAAGGTTTTTATTTTTATTTTTTCCCTTTTAGTCTACTCCTTGCTTTTAAATAAAGTCTCTGCTGATGATTTTTCATTGTCCATGCTCAATGTTTGAAAGGAAATTGGGACTGCATAACAAAATTATATATTATCTCCTATTTGAGTATCTTTTAAAGATAAGATTTCCTTGCATCATTACCTAATGTTCATATAACACAGTGCATGTTTATGCTAAAAGAGAATAACTGGTTCATGTTTGTTTTGAAGAGAAACCCTCAGGTTATTGACATAACTATTGATACTCTTAATAGCATATTTTCTGCAACTGTGTGATCACCCTCATACTGAACTTCTTGGTTTTTAAAAGGCTAAGGAGAGGTGACAATGATAGATGTCCCTTGAATAATCTTTGTGATATTTTTTCCCAATCCACATGAATATAAAAATCATATCTGAGTCTACTTAGAATAGACCCATAAGGACAAGGTACTCACTAAGGCTATCATATCAAATAAACTCTTGTATTACCTCACTTTCTAAAACACCCATATTGCAAAAAAAATACATATATTACAAAATTTTTAAGGGTGAATGAAAAATCATAATGACAAGGAAGTTGAAAACACTATGAATTTGTGTGGGAAGTACAAGTAAACACATCTGGTTTATAAACACTCCCTGGAAGTGAGTCTATGCTTGTATGATACCAAGGAAACTTCGTCGGGGCTATGGCCACTCACCAACAATGAAACAATGTTAGGAAAAGAAGGAAGAGGAACACACATCAGCCTATAAATAGTTAGGATTACTCTTTTTTGGTGTTTCACTCTCCCAATATTTTTTTATATGAAGTAAGTTAATGAACCAACCTCAAACCATCTCACATGAGTTATTTAAGAGATCATCTTGACTGTACCACTTTCTCATTTTTTTAGTAAAATCTCAATGATGTGGGAACCATGGTGCAGGCATACCTATAAACATTTCTGATCGAAGAAGGAAAGAAGTGATGTAATCTAGAGGTGTGTCTAAAATCATAAATAATTGGCTCTTCCTAGTAAGTTGCCATTTGTTGTTCCCCCACAACTGACCACTAAAATTCTATAACTTAGAGGATCTCAATGGGTACACCCTAACAAAATTGTAGCAAAGGATTTAATCACTACTAACTTTATTTGATACTGATATGAGAAACTAACATTTTGTCTATTTAGTCCCAAACCTAGCCTAAGAACACCTATGATGATCCAAGATGTTGTGAGTCTCCTTTTTGTAGTCGTTAACTTTCTTTCTCAGTGAGAAATTTGAATGTCCTACCAAGTCCCAAAAGCAGGTCTCATGTCATGTGACCTTGTCTGATGGTTATTGGATTGTTCCCTATCGAAACACTGCTCCTCAGAGTAAAATAACATGTAATATCAGTTCCCTGTCCAATGATCCCTTTTGACATAATTGTCAGAAATCACTCTATTAGAGTCCCTTCCTTAGAAAGGCACACATTCATTCAAGCTAATGACTTCGATCGAGTATCTTCGCTAGACCTATTCTGATGCATGCAGTTCCATTGAACCATAAAACACTTTCCCAATTCTACATGTCAAACCATTACTGGTCCCAAAGAACTATTATGCATGGTAAATAATAGATACACATAAGTGGGTCCCGCATTCAACCACTAACATTACATTGTGGAGAATAATTGGCTATGTGGCCCAGTCTTATCCAAAATCCTAAACCTTCCTTCGGGTAACACACTCTCCATGTAGACATGAGTCTCGAGGATGTAATATTCTTTGTCGATACCTCTCCATTGGAACGTAAGGAAAACAAAACCCTCCCTCTTCGATGACATTTCTCTTCAATAGCACCATCAGAAGGATTTCTGTCAGAGTTAGATTTTCAACATAACTCCCCTCTTGGATGAGCACCCTTTTTGGTAGCGCGTTCATGAACAACATAGAAAAAAACAATGTTGGGATGATTTCTAATGTCTCTTCCCTGGTGCGTTTCCCAATGAAAAAAGGGAATTTTCCTTTGATATCTTCCCATTGGAATAAAAAATAATCACTTACATTATCCTCTTCAAAGACAACTCCTTCCAATAGCACTATCGAGAAAAAAAATTAGGTTTAATCTCTCGATCATTATACATCTGATACACGAATACCAAGTGATTTGTACCTATGAAAAACATTAATAGTGGTGCAGTCCTTCACTAATACATAGAATGTCTTCCACTAAGCATTAATTACAGAAGGTTTGGGGTTAATTACGAATAAAAAAATAATTCTTAACCCTGAAATAACGCCTCATTCGTATTCAACAATTTTGTGAAAATTATATTGCGCGTACAGTGATTTCAAGCTAATATTAGACTTCTTTAGAATCCCAGAACGATAGTTATGTGGGTAAATTGATTTTTTTTATTTGTACTATTGTATTGGTCTAGTAGACTTATGTGGGTTTTCTTTTATTGTATAAAGCCAAAACAAAACTATGTCTCATCCATTGACCATGAGAGGAAAGAACCCCATGGAGAATATACCATAACTCGTAGATGATTTAGGTGATATCTTAGCAAAAAACACCGATTACCACAATGGGATGAATCAGTGTTCCCGATATGATGAAATTTATAGAATCTTCATGACTGGAAATTTTCTGCATGAGGACAAAAACTTGGAAGTCTACTAGGACATCCAAAAAAATTTCATTCACCTTATTGTTTCCCACCCTATGTTGGTTCCATACAATGACACAACAAGATGGTGCTTTGCGCAGCTTGATAAAGAGACAATTGCAATCACAATCAAATCAGAACTATAGATAGCCTATATAAGGCCAGAGGACATAAGACTCTGATACCACCTCCCATGACCTATGGTTTCCCTAAATGAGCCATTTTTTAAGGAAATTTGGCAAGGACAACAAGGATTTTGGAGAGTTGATGGAATATTGGTGAGAGCGATGAAGAAAGAAAGGTCAAGAAACCATACAAAATGTTGAACACCATGATCTGCATATTATATAGTGAGAAGAAGAGCACCCAATTTTTGATGGAATGGCTCCCAATGGCATACAAAGTAGTCAAGACTAGGAAAATATTCAACTGGGTGGATATAATGGTCTTTAACATCTTCCATAAATTCCAAGAAGCACCAGGTATCAAAAAACCTAGCTTCTACATGTCTGCATACCTAATAGATGCCATATGTTCCACAATACACTTTCCTTCTTTTGGATGGAAATGATACCCTAGCCAACCACCTGTCCCTATATATTGTTCTCAATTGTGGGATATCAATTATAAAAAACACATTTATGACCTTTGTGATTGTTTCCTTGCTCCCCTACACATGATAATTTTTGGGTATACACCCTATATAATATCAAAGGAATCCATGGCCACTAACAATGTTTCTCTCTCTCTCTCTCTCTCTCT